>JAEIII010014848.1:0-28696 GCA_018905755.1 Drosophila ohnishii | reverse complement strand
TACAATTATTTTACATATAAAAGACATTTTATATATTTTTTATACACTTTCTATAATATTCTATTAATTTTTATTCTTATTTTGTCAGTCAGTTTCTCCAGTTTCCTTTTTTAATCCGATCTTAGAAATAGCTGAAAAATTCTACAACAAAAATCTCCCAATTATCATTCAATATTTATGTTAAACAAATTACAAGTCAGGGTATTTCCCACTTCGGCTTCCCCTAAGTTAGTCTCTTCTGTTATGTTAAACCGCTTGAAGACTGATGTACGCAGGACCAGACCCCCATACCATAACCAGCCTGTATACTGATTAGCCCCTAAGGTTAATGGGGTTGATGGAGGAAGCTGCCAAAGTTCTCCCAGGGATTACGAGTACTCCTGCTCCTACTCCCACCTACTCACCGAAAACTAACTGACTTTTTTGCTTGCAGCTTCCTATCGGTAAAGAAATGGTTACTACGCAAGAAGCACCAGATCGAGCTGGCCAGGAAGCGGGGCTGGAAGGGCTACTGGGTGTGCCTTAAGGGCACCACGCTGCTCTTCTATCCCTGCGACTCCCGCGAGGGCCGGAGCGTGGAGGCGGCGCCCAAGCACTTGATTATCGTGGACGGTGCAATTATGCAACCGATACCCGAGCATCCCAAGCGCGACTACATCTTCTGTCTGAGCACGGCGTTCGGCGATGCCTATCTCTTCCAGGCGCCCTGTCAGGTGAGTATCTTTATTACTGCGTGTGTGCGTGTGAGTTAGGGTAATGGAAAAGGGAGAGAGAAGCTGAGTGATGACGAGATGCCCCGGGCTATGCTCGCCCTCATTTCGAGCAGTCAATATCCAAGGGAAGTCCTTCAAGGCGGCTGTGAAAGACTGGCCTTCGCCGCGTAGAAAGATGGCAGCGCAAATTTGTTTGCTCAAGGATATGCAAGGATATGCGAGCTGGCGGGTTCAGCGCTCGCGGCTCCAAGTCCATCTCTGTCCGTTCTCTGCCCATAATCGCCAAACCAAACTAAGCCCAGCCAAGAGATGACTGAAATGTATGCCATAAAGAAACCGCAGATACAGATGAATGCACTTGAAAAATTGTCCTTTAAGGGGATTTATTAAATATTATAAATATTTAATGAATAAATGAAAAGTATAAAAGTCTAAAATTTAAATTTGTATTGAAGTTGAAGAGTCTTAGACACCTCTTCTTTTAATATAAAACCCTTTAATAACTTCTTTTGAAAGTTACTTATCAGATATTAATTTAAAGCTTTATAAATAATTATCTTCAAAAATCCCACATCCTCAAAACCCAAAGTAGACATCAAATCATAAACAGAAAATCCTGGTAGAGTCATAACAAGGACATTTTTAAAGCTGAGACAGCGTCATATTTCTGCGAGTGTGAATAGATGCAAATGCAGATACAGGACGAGGACGAGATGACGATGACGATGATGGTGTTGGTGATGGCGACGATGACGGTGACGGTGACGAGGACGAGGACATGGACATGGACGAGGACGCTGGCAAGGCACTGACTGACGCAACCCGCAAAAAGCACTGCGAGTGAGAGAGAGATTGGGAGAAAAAAGATAGAGATAGAGGTAGCCGGGGGGCGGCTTAAAGTGTGAGCCATGATTGAGGTGGCGTTGACTGACTGCCAACTGGCAGATTGCCTTGAACAGCTGCAACAGCAGCGGCATCCTTGTGGCAGCCCTAAACTGTTACATGTCTCAAAGGCATACGTTCAGGATGCGCCTCCGCATTCTCCGGAGTCCACCATCCCACCCATCCGTGCCTGTCAGGTTGCCAACTCTCGCTGTGGCCTAACGTGATTTGTCATTAAATTTGCATAACTGATAGCCAGCGATGAGCGGATGAGCAAGATGAACAGGCGAGGGGCGAACGGGAATGCCGATGGAAATGGGGGACAAGTTCGACGTTTGGCGCTGGGGAGCCATGTCAAATTGCTTGCGGTGCATTTGGCCTGCAATTTGTTACAATTTGTTCCACCTCCGCTAAACTACCTTCCTCTCAATCCGCAGGTGGAGCTGGAGAACTGGGTAAATAGCATTCACAGCGCCTGTGCCGCTGCCTTTGCCCGGCATCGCGGCAAGACCGGAACCCTGCACCTGCTCCAGGAGGAGATCTTCCGGCTGGAGAAGGCCATTGAGTCGGTGAGTACCCCCCAAAAATATCAAGTAAATATGCGGGCATTATTACCCGAAAACCAAATACATTTCACAACACACACACTCATACGATTCACATTCACATTCACCTGACGCTGCGAGCGTGCAAAAGTATTCGTTGCGGTTTCGGTTTCGGGCTGGTGGAGAGCTCCTGGAGAATGCCAGTGGAATCCAAGGAGCAACGCTTCCTGGGCTTGGATTGCGGTTGCATTTCCGCATTTCATTGCAGCTGCAAAGGCAGTGGTTTTATCCGCAAATTGTTGCTGCTCTAGGAGTTAAGTCAATTTCGCCAAGTGGCTGCCATGCGAAATGAATGTCAAAGGGATAAGCTTCGTTTCGTCGCTGAATGTAGCAGGCGGGCCCATAAATACCCCATCGATTGGCATTTGTGCAAATAGGATTTGCCGCTGTCATGGCGCGCACTGTCCTGAATGGCACGCACACATTGCATTGAATGGCTGATGAAAAGCGAATTAAGTAAGGAAATCCATCAAACGGAGGACTAACTGCACATCACTGCGTGCAGCCAACAATGAAAATGTGTTGTCAATACTACCGTAAATGTTTTGAATTTTGATTGCTTGTGAACTGAAGCATTCCTATACAGGAAATTGAAAAATGTATTAATAGATATGGTATATTCAATTAAGTTAAAACAGCTTAGGCTAGAAAAAGGTAAATATGAAGGTAAATATGAATGAAAAGGGTTGAAAGTTTTAGAGAGCTTAAGCAGTTTCTTTTACAGAAATCACAGGAATTTCCAAAACTTTTAAAAATATGTATACAACAATGTCATTTCGTAAATATGGAAACCTATTTATCTAGAATTTGTTTTCAAAATACTTTATTGAATATATTTATACACCTTTTAATTTGATTTCAAAACACTATTGATACTTTAGAATATTTTGTCAAGTGGTTTCAAGAGTCTAGTGAATTTTGTACCCTGAATTTTTTCATTCAAGCAATTTATTAAATATTTTTAACGCATTTTAGAGGATTTTCAATACACTAACTGTATTTTAAGACAACTTTTTAAGACACTTCAAGAGCCTAGTAATTTCTCTACCATGAATTTTTACCTCATACATTTTATTCTATTATTGTAGAAACGTTTTAAAGGAATTTCAAGACACTATTAATACTTTAAATCAACATTCAACAAAATCCTATAAGTTTCTCAAGAAACTATCTATAATTTCTATTCGAATCTCTTTGATTACTAAAAACTACAATAAAACACTTTTCGCTTTAAAGTTCCAAGTCCCTTCAATCGACATCTGTTCCATAACTCGTTGGAGCTCCAGGTAGCTCCGCGAATCCCTGCCTGACTCACTGCCTAATGTAATCGACTAGAAAAACAAATTCCCACAGATATATCCCGCACAGGACAACAATTTCTCAATATCGCGCTGTCAACTCAGAAGTCAACAGCACAACAAGCTCGACGGAACACAACAATCGCATTTTCCCCCTCCGCATTTTCCGCACTTTTCGCATTCCCAACCAATTTCTCAGTCCCCAACGATTTCCCAAAGATTTATGCCATTGTCGGAGGTTTTCGCGAGGAAAGTAAGGAAAACTGCTTCTACTTGCAACTATTTATGTATTTGCTTTCAAATCAATTCCCCATCAATTTCGCGGCAAACAGCGTAAAATTCCTTGCACTGCAATTTATTTTCCTCTCCAGCGAAAAAAAAAGAAAAACTTTTGTGCGGGAATAGGGGCAGGGAAAGGGGAAAAGGAAAATAAAAAGATGGTAGGGAGTGCGAGCAAATCAAAGTGAGGAAAATTTCTACGCGGCGCAAGACAAAGCGTTGGGGAAAAAGCGAATTGCGAAAAGCAAACGGAATTGAACTCGAGCTGAAGCTACAAGAAATTGCACTTGGCCCCACGATAAATGCTCTGGATAAACCAGGCAAGTGGAAAGGACGAAAAGATACTGCCGCTGCCCTTCTAAAGAAACTAAACTTTATTTGTTTATTTATTTTTCATCATGTCATTTTCAGTTGCTTCTCTTTGCCTGCCTGCCTGGCTGCCTGGCTGCCAACCTGCCACGTTTTTCCCCTCTAATTTCCCCGCTGTTATCCTGGTTATCTGCTGTTGTTGCTGCTGTTGTTTGTTAGTTAGTTAGAAGGACTCTGAAAGACAATTATGTTGTCTGTCCTATCCGCTCCTCAACAACTTGATTCATTCGTCTCTGTCGCTGGCATCGCTGCCGCTTTTACTGCCCCAGTTGCCACAGTGTCTGCTGCAAAACTACAACTTCCGGTTATCCGGAAATTTTATGGAAGAAAAAGTTACAGAATTATTACAAGAAGTGAAGTTTTGCATGCTGCAATAATTAATCAAGAGCAGCAACAGCCACTTCTAAGGTTTTTGAATATGTTAAAAGCTTAAAGCTTAGTTGAAATTTTAAATAAATAAGACTAAATTGTAGTAATAAATTATTAAAGAATATATTTCTACCAAAGAGATCCAAATAAATACAAAAATATCCTTCATAAATCTACTTTAAAGTGATCACTTTTGATTTTAAGATTAAACTAAATAACTTAAATGAATAAAAAAAATATATATTTATGTAGAAAACCCCCAAAAAGCCAACAATTTTAATTATTTATATTAAATACTCAACCATCACTTGTGCCTCATTTTTTTCGCTGTGCCCCAGTTTCGATTGCTGCCACCACTGCGAGCCTGCCAGCCTGCCAGCCTACGAGCCACCCCCCGGACTCGATTGCTTCTTGGCGCCCTTTTTTAATTTAGTTTTTTTTTCCTCTCATTTGCTCCACAAAAGTTGTAGTTTGATGTTATGACCAGAGCGAGGGAGACAGGAGAGCCTGCCTCGTCCTTCGGCCGTCTTCCACTATCTGTCCCTTTGGATAAACCATAATTACTTCCTTGAACTGCTGCGTTTTTGCTGCTTCGCTTCTCTATCTCTCCCTGTTTGTGTTTACTTCGCTGCCAGAAAAAAAAAAACAGCAAGGAAAGCGAGCCGGGAAAGAAAACAAAAACCATTGAGCGGAAGTCCGAGATTGCCATAAGAGTGCTCTTGGTCCTATTGCTTCCGCTGCCCCTCTGATTTCCTTCTCTTCCCCTCTCAAGTGGGCCTCAGTTGGCCAAAAACAAACTTGTTGGATGAATATTAATTAAATGAGCTTAAGGAGTGGCCATAAATGCAGTTTGCATTTAGCATTTAGCATTTCTGCGTCTCTGCATTTGTTGTTCATTAATTTTGTAGAAAAATACGCACACAAAAATGGGATATGCACACAGAAGTCAAGAAAAAGTCAAGAGTAGAAGATGCTTGCTCTAGAAATTTAGTTTGTGTAGCTTTGTATATATTTTAGTTTTGGACTCATTTAAAGTGTTTTTACAGCCCTAGTCTTATCTAAAGCATTTCTAAATTCCTAAAAATTTATATTTTTCTGATTAAAATTCCACTTGGAGATCCTAAAATATATGAAAATATGTATGTAGTTGGTGTAATTTTTTACTATTTAAAATCCCCAGAAATCCATTTTTTCCTGATTAAAATCTCACTTAAAGAACCTACTAGCTGTAGAAATAATGAAATTAATTGTAATGTAAATAAAGTAATACAATTTTGTTCAGTGCACAAGATAAAACAGCGTAGAGGGGTAGGTGAGGGTGAGCTTGAATGAAATTAAAAGAAAGATGATACAGTGGCAAGTAAGGCAACAGCAGAAAAAAAAAAGGTGTCACACCAACGCGTTTCATTCTAGTTGCTCCTTTTGTGAGCCAGTGTGTGTGTGTGTGAGTGTTTGCGTGTAGGCGGGTCACAACTGCTGCTCCTCCCCCAACCCCCTCTCTTCCTGTGCTGTGAAAAGAGCAACAGTGTTGTCTCACTTTTTTCTGACACTTTTTGTACCAGCTTCTAGTTGTTGTTGTTGTCTTGCCTTCTACTTTTGTGCGTTGTTGTTGTTGTTGTTGCTTTTTATAGCTGTCACCTTTCGGAAATAATCATATATGTGTCAGCGGGGGGTGGCGGCTGCCCCCTCTTCAGAGGGAGTAGGCGGTTTTGGCAGCACTTCGCTTCGTTTGCTTTAGCTTTTCTAGTCTCAGTGTAGCTGTATCTGTATCTGTGTGTGTGTGCTCTGCTCCTCCAGCTGCTCCTTCTTCTTTTTTTTCTAGCTATCTATTTTTCTTTTCGCATAAAGCATTCACACACACACACATACATATATAAACATACACGGACACACACACAATGCAGGGCCGTAAAAAAATAGTAGTAGCTGCCAGAGCGCGTTTGGTTTTTCGTACGCTCTGGTTTTTACGCTCTAATTACGACTCCTACGACACCACGTATCCCTCACAGCCTCCTACTGCTGCTCCGGCTCCTCCTGCTCCTGGCCCATTCCTCACCTGTGCCAGTGTACCTGTACCTTCATATCTTCATCCCCTCGCAACTGGCGTGTGCAATTGCCATGGCGGTGCTGTCTAAACAAGGCTCACTGGCTCTGACTCTGGCTCCAACTCCTAGTCCGGGATGCTGCTTTCAATTTGCAATGGCTGCTGTCATTTTTAGCTCAATAGCAGCTCACTCGTCCCCATGCCACGCCCTCTGCGTCACGCCTACCAATTCCGCCTATATTTTCCCTGTCAGAAACATTGGTCTTAAATCCTTGCTTAAAGCAAAAATCGTGGAATAGCAAACACTATGTAGAATCCATGGTTGAATTGAAATTAATTGAAATGGTGTCTAAAAGAATGCTATATAAAATAATATTTATGAAATCTATAATTCCATATGTGGCTTCATAAACATTAACGACTTTATAAAATTAAAATAAAATAAGAAACTATAATTTAGAGCAATGTCAGTAAATAGCAAACACTAGAATTTATGGTTGAATTGAAATCAATTGAAATGGTGTCTAAAATTTATGAAATTTATAATTCCATAAATGGCTTCATAAGTTATACCAACTTTAAAGTGTTTATAAAATTAAAATAAAATAAAATTCTATCATTTACAGCTATATTCCTTACTTAAAGCCTTTCTCCATTTATTTTATTTAAGTTTTACCACAATATCTGGTCTTTAACATTTTTCCACTTATTCGCATAAAGCTCTATTTTATTTTTCTTTTTTTCGCTCCAACTTGTTCAGGTATTTTACACACTTTAACCGCAGTTTTGCCGCCTTTATTCCATTTTAAATAATTGCACTAATTAAATGATGCATCAGTTGTGAATTGAAAGCTTAATGCAATTTGTTTGGCGAGCGAAACAAAAGGCATCAAGATATTTTAATTGCTCTTTATGAAAACATGCACTACATGAAAATATGGTTGTTGTTTTTCTTGACTGCTGAGCCGGAAAGTAGGCATCCATTTCGGATGTTCCGCAAGCGTCGAAGGATTTAAATTCCTTTCGAAATTCACTCCGCAAGTTTGCACAAGCAAACAAACAGATAAATCCACACACATTGAGCTGAAGGAGAGAACGGGGTGAAAGCCCTAAAGTGTGCAATTAATTTTGTAATAATTAAACTGAAATTCAACCACAACTTCACATCATATCCTTGGCTCTTGGCTCTTGGCTCCTGGCTCCTGGCTCTCGCTTTTGAGCTGGCCACCATAAACCGTAAATTTGTAAACCGAAAATTATAATGAAATGCATATTTAGTTAATTTTAACTTACACCGAAAACTTTACTTAATTAGACCAACTTAAAGCCGCACAGAATGCGAAGAAACTTCGATGGTCGACAGGGGTTACAGGGGCGGCGTGTGCAACAATGCGAGTCCCCCCTTTCACTACATAGCTCCCCGCCCCCTTTAAGCCACCATTATTGTGAAATTTCCTTTTTTCGGCTTTCCTTTTTTTTTCTTGTATTTTTCCTGCTCTGTGCTCTCTCTCTCTCTTCAATATTTTTTAATGAAACCATAAAGTTTATAATTACCATAAAATTTACTTGTTCAGTTTGCTTTTTTGTCCTGAGGTTTCTTCATGATGGGAAAAAACTTTAGTTTGACCTGCCACACACACACATACACATACACATATACGTATACTGTCGTATATACCGTGGCGGTGATGGTGGTGGGCGTGGCATTTCATAAACTAATGCCAAAATGGTAAAAATTTATGGCAAGAAATATGAGAAACGAGTTGAACTCCAAAGTCCGGCACAAAGGGCACGACGCACAGGGGGAGGAAGAGGGTCGGGTCACACATGTGTGGTGGGTGGTGGTGACCCCGCCTAGTCCGGTGATGAAGATGGGAACCCCCACCCAGGACTGGGCAGTGCAGTTCGGTCGCTGCAGCTTTGTTTTTGGCCAAACGTGCGAATATTTTTGCAACTTTTGGTCGAAAGTTGAACAGGAAATGGGTCTGGCATATGGTTGCCACCGGGCCAACCGGGATAGAACGGTGTTCCTGCCCTTAATCCCCTTTCTGCAGGCAGTCAGGCAGGCAGTTTGCTCTCTGGTTCCTGATTTGTTTTCGTGTTGGGTTAGGAGGCGTTCATCGAGAGCCTGCCGACTGTCGTCGACTGCTCCCAGCAGATGCAAAAATATGCTTTATGTAGGCGCTGACACAGTGGGCGTGGCTGTGGTCAGGGGCGGAAAATTCAATTCAATTGTCAACAGCATCCAGCATCTAGCATGGAGCAGCAAATCCACCGGCGTCCACCGGCTCATCCCCACGCACACACCCACACCCGTTGCTCTGTGGCCACAGGCATAGGCGCCAGTTTAGAGGTCTGAGTGCGTTTACAGGGGGCTTCCCCCTTTTTAGCCCCAGCTCAGCCCTCAGCTGCAGCACTCACACGTTATATAATGTGGCATCATTTTGCGGTCAGCATTTATGCAGGCCATATACAATTTTGCAGGCCTTTTGTTGACATGGGCAGCAGCAGCAGCAGCAGCAGCAGGTCCTGGCAGTGACCCGTACTCTCCCCGTGACTTTTGACTGCCATGGAGCAGCCATTTAATGCAAAAGCCATGTCAAAAGTCATTTAAGCAGGTTGTCGCTCAAAAGGAGCTCGCCTCCATTGAACAACTTAATATCCTTTGGGCCACAACTCCGCTTCCGTGTTAATTGATGGTACCAAGCGATGGCAAGCGAAATAAACTGATATCGGGTCACGAGTCCTGCGTCCTGCGTTCTGCGTCCTGCTCTCCCCACTTGATTATTATTTTAGTTATTGTTGGGCCGCAGTTATTGTTGCTTTGCCGGCATCTTTGGGATGTCATGCGGGAAACGTTGTCAACGGGGCGAAACAAACAATAGCTGAATGTATTTTTTAATTGTACTCCCGAGTAAAAACATATATCAACCAAAACACAGGCAGCTTCAGAATGAAAACAGCAACAGAAAGAAAAACAAGAGCCACAACGAGAGCCATGAACTCTCCAAACTCTCAACTCTCAAGCGGAAATGGCAGACCAGCGACAACAACAAGCGAACAAGACCAACAATAATAATAATAACAAGTACATCTAGCAATGGCAATGGCATCCTCAGATTCAGCATATACACTGGGGGAAATATAAGTAGGATTTAAGTCAATAAATTCTTCTTTTTGAGGGGAGAGAGAAGTAAAATGCAGTGACTTATTTTGAATTTCCAAATAATTTCCCTCAAAAAAGCTTTGTCAAATAAATCAGTTCTGTAAAAATTCCGCAAAATGTATACTGAAATTCTATTTATATTTTTGAAGTTCTAATGAAATTCTAATAAAATTCTACTAAAACTCCCCTGAAATTCTCCTGAATTCCCCTGAAATTCTACTTAAATTCTCTGAAATTCCCCTTGAAATCCCCTCTGATTTCACATGTATTTAAAATAATTGTCAACATGCTTTTATAAACAATTTGTTCCCCAAACAATTGGCTGGGCTATTATTTAACCAAAATAAATACCATTCTCAGTAAATATTTTTCCCCCGAGCTATTAAAATAAAAATAATAAGGGAAAAATATAGATAAATGCCACTCACATCAATCATGGCAGGGCGGATGTCGAGGTTGGAATAATGTCAAGTGCATTATTTATACCGCTTGATTTTTGGATGGTTCGGTTCCATTTCTCCTGTGTAGCCACCCGCACAAATGTGAGCCTGGGGAGTGTGGCCGGGCATCAGAAGGCATCGGGTTATGGCATCGTCAGGGGCAGAGCCAGCCTCAAGTGGCGCTTAATGAAAGCGCAACAGACAACGGGAGAGAGGACCACAGGAACACGACCGCAGGACAACGGAGTGGGAAGCGATGGTCTGGGCGGGCGATGGTGGTGGCAGGGACAACTAAATAGGCGAACCGCAAAAACTCATCGTCAAGGAGCGACAGATACAGCCTGGCAAATGGAAAGGAGGAATAGGGATGCAGAGCGACAGGGGGAAAATCCAACTATGCAGCAATAATAAAATTCACGGGAATTGAGATGACAGCAGCGAGCAGAGGAGGTGGAGGCTGGACCTCAAGCTGTAGATGGAGCAGGAGCAGGAGCAGGAGCTGTAGGAGTCTCGGTCCCGGAAAGGAGCCGCTCGAACTGTGGCTGGGCCTGTCACTTAGCGCGTGACATGTGTCAAAACAAGCGGCAACCGCAGCGAGACCGTGACCAAAGAGAGAGGGCCGCCTGCTGCACAAGTGCACTGTATAGCAGTGCTGTGGTCCTGCGAGTGCTGTTAATATCCTCCCACAAAATGGATTTGAAAGGCAGCAGGAGAAGCCGGAAGAAGCCTCAAAATCGAGTGAGAAGGAAGCTCAAAAGGCGGTAAAGAAGACCTACGCAAAACAAGATTGACTTTAAATTAAGAACACAAGCCACACGGAAGTGGAGGAAGCAGAAGGCCATTTAGGAGTAAAGCAATTAAAAGGAGACTTTAGTAAGGAGAACTTTAATTAAAAACTCTACTAAAAGAAAATTAATACCAGAAACAGAATCTTAAACTAGGGAATCCTACTGGAAAATGAAATCAAGATCAAGGAGCTAACTGAAATGCTTATTGTCTTTGGGAAAAATCTTTGTATAGAATTAAGAACTTTAATTATAAAATATATGCAATATATACTTAACAAAGGCAAGGGAAAGCATATATACGTAATAAGAACTAATGGTCTTTTGATTCCTTCTCTTCACTCCTAACATGTAAGCAAAAAAATATATAACTTTACCAAAACCACAAATCCCATTCGATAGCCATTAGCTGCCCCCCCTTTAGTCCTGAAAAACTACAGGTTTACTTATTTATTCATGTGTGCAATGGGTTTTTGGGAAACCGAAGATACTGAGTGCAGCAGATAGCCTTCCTTGTCCGTCAAATATTTCCATTGCATGTGCGGCAAACATTTCTCTCTGCGGAGGACGCCCAGCGGAGTTCAAACAGCCTGAAGGGATTCACAGCTCTGGCGGGAGTTATCGTTTGCGTGATTTACACTCCCAATTGCAGGGCAATTACAAGTCCATTAACATTGCCATTAACCCTTGAAGTGGCTGCTCCCAGCTATCAGCTCCCAGCTCCAAGGGGTGCGGACTGCAGCACAATGGCTACAATGGCCAGTGGGGCGATTAATGGTCAAGCCCAGGCGAGAGCTATTTATGGGCCAGGAAGAGCCCATATTACTTTGACAAGGACAAACTGTTGCCGGGCAAGGAGCCGCCTGGCATAGTCTCCCCTCGCCTCGCCTCGCCTCGGCCCAGTTTTGTGTTGTAAATAATCACAAAACTCACTGAGATAGTGTCTCTGTTGCTCTTGGAGTTTCGAGCATACCACCAGCCTTCTTCCTTCCGGTTTGTGTTTGTCAAATAAGCAGCTTTCCTCAAGTGCCAAGTGCCATTGACAGGGAACTCCTTGGTTCGTCCCTTTCCTGCTTTTCCTTCTCCTCCTCTGGCGTGGTGAGTGTGTGCGGTCGCAGTGCATAATGGGATTTCGGTTTATTAATTAACCAAGCAACTCTGAGAGAGATTCCTGCGGAGGCTGGCTTAGACCTCAACTGGGAATTATTGGCGTCTTTAGTGGAATTGAATTAGGTGAATCCTTGCCACACACACACATATCGATTGCATGAGCACACACAATGTCGTGTGCGAGATGTGCAAATAAAATGCACAAAACTTTGATTTATTTCCACGTAAAACAAACATTCAAAAGGCTCAGCGTCGCTCGGTGCAAATAGAGAGGCGCACGGTTGCAGGATTGGGCGATGGTACACACGTAATCCCAGGTAGGACTGCCCAGATCCCCACAAACCACGCACGTCCCGCGTCCCCCTGCCTGTTTATGTGTACACATTCATTAAAATGTCGAACATCGAAAGTGCCTATTCAGGTTGTTGCCACGCCCACGGCACACACACAGTTGCAGTTGCAATGGCAACAGCACCAGCAGTTGCATCTGCAAATAATTGTCAGCTTACTGACTCGCATTCAATGCAGCAGTCAAAATGCAACAACAAACGAAGTGCAGGGAGTGGAAAGGCAAGAGGGAGTGGGAGTGGGAGTGGGAGTAAGGGCACAGGACCAGGAGCTGGATTGTAGCTGCGACCAAAATGAAACAATCACGTGCTCCATGCTCCATGAGATCTATGCAAGCGTGCTATAAATGCACGTGAAAGTGGGATCCAAAGTGGGATTTCAAATGCTGAATTCTGCTCCTACTCCCCCTGTCCTTTTCGTCCTGCCTGTCCCGGCGACGGTAATGGGCCTTTCGGTGGGGTGCAGCAGCTGCGGCGGAAGTCAAACGGTATTTGTAATGAAAACAGGGGCATGTATATGCGCAGTACCTATCCGCGAAAAAGGGGTTTTTTCTCCCCTTTTTTTATTTTTGGTGCATTGCCAACGCACTTCGGGATCAGGAATAGGGGGAGGGAGGGAGCAGCGCAGCGCAGAGATATTTGAATTGCGCTGCGGAAAACCGTCAGGGGGATGGCGGAAAAGCTGAGGCAAAATTTTAGCTGCACATGACGCGTGATTTATGTATTTTCGTCAAATGGCAGCCACCGCAGCAGTGGGACAAAGCTGCCATGAAATGCTAATGATGCCATGCCTCGGATGCTTTCATAACCCACACAGAGCACACGACAAACTAACACACACACACCACACACATGATATATCCTGAATATATGCATATGCTCTGGCACACTAACCCGTTGTTGTTCTCACCACCCCGCAGGATCACAAGCTGAAGCACATGGCCGAGCTGCAGCAATCAGTTGTCACCGATCAGGAGACGCGTCATCAGATCCAGACTCAGATACTGCAGTGGGAGGAGAACCTGGAGCGGCTGCACTGCGAACAGTTCCGGCTGCGCTGCTACATGGCCTCGCTGCAGAGCGGCGAGCTGCCCAATCCGAAGGTGAGTTATGGCCAGTGGACACACTGGGCAGCCCCACAGAAATTCAAACTGTCAGGGAGATAAGTCGGAGGCAATTAATGGGGAAAGCCGTGTCGTTCTGGCTGTGCTCCATGGTTCATCCACAGGACGGGCGCAGTTGTTAGCGCAAAAAATATTGCCTACATTTGCGGGCAGTGCAATTTCAGAAAAGGTGTTGAAGTTCACTTGTAACCGCAGGGTTAAATTGCTGAAATGAAACGTTTTTATTTTTTATTTCATTTAAATATGACACGACGTTGTGCAGCGATTACATGGAAAACGTGTTAAAGTTCACATGGTAGCCCCAGGAAAAACTTTAATATTAAATTGAACAAGAACTTAATAGCCATTTTAAAATAAAGCCTTATGAGAATCACAAAATTAATTGGTTTCATGAGGCAACAAACAAGCCAAAAAGCTAAAATATGGTAAAAACATATTTTTGTTTATAACCGCAATATTAATTTAAGCTTTAGAGTTTGAAAATACATTGTGTCTAGAGGTTTATTAGTAAATATTATACATTAAATTAGAAAAGCTTAGTATACACAAAATAAATGTGTTGCCAGTGACCGCAACCAATTTTTAGGAGAGGTGTTAACCGCCAGGCTAATTATTTTATGTTTGAAAATATATACAAAAATAGTTTGCAGTTTTAATGAGAAAACTATAAGCTAATAATTGGTTTTCAACAATATTTCTATGTTCAATATAGTTAATAGTTTTTAGAACTTGTGGGAATATAATTGCAAAAAAACGTATTAAATACTTTTACAAATAAACCAATTATAATTTTGCTTAGCAGATTACAGAGAATTTGTAAACGAGCACTTAAGGGGGTTGTGCACTTAAGACTTCTCTATTTAGTTTAGTGAAGCTGCCACATTTTAATCATTTTCAATCAATCAGCAATGTGTAGCTTCTGATAACCTTGAGGAGCCTTGGAACTATTCCCCAATCAATGCCTGTATAATACCAAGACAATAACTCGCTTAAGCCACCGCAAGCTTAAGTCCTTCCACCTTCACGGAACATCAAAAACAGATTCACAGCCTGGTCGAGGGCTTAGGGCCGGGCCACAATGGCATTGGCCCAAATCCCTTCCAACAATAATGTCCTATGCCTCGCAAACCCGTTTACAATTTCACAGAGAACCCTTTACGTGTTCGAGTTGTCTATAATTACCTCTACCTATCTGCACAATGGCCTGGGCACAGGCAACTTCGCCCCCTCGCAAAATCAAAACCCAAACATGCACAATTAATCTCCATAACAAAAGTTTAAGCATCTTAAATGAGCTTAAAGGCAATTTCCCCCCAACGAGCTGGAGGCCTTAGAAGGACTGCCAGACACCGACTCCCTGACTCACTGACTGACTGACTGACTGACTGACTGACTCTCTCTCTCTGAAAAGGGTTGAAAGTTGATTGCGCTTTTAATGGCAGGCTAAACCGGGGTGCCTGCGAGTGGGGGGAGGTCTGGTAAGTGCAGTTGTGTGCCTGAAAAGCAACATTATTTATTATTAATAACCACAAAATGCAAACAACTTCAGCACCTGTGAAGAGAGCAACTTCAGTCGTCGGTTGCAGGATGCCAAAGGCTTATTTACATAGGTGTACACACGGGTACACAGGTCCCCAGTCAGCCTTTTTTAATGCTCTCTTCCTTTCTGTGAAAGGATCGTAAATATAGCAAAATAAGTTGTGGGCTGGGCTCCCAAAATAACGTTGTTGTATTCCTTTCACATGTATAATTTGAAACTTTTCGCATTTATTCAACAGTCGCTGCTGACTCACGTGTCGCGCCCCACAAAGAACACGCTGAACAAGCTGGGCGTGTTCACGGTCTCCTCCTTCCACGCCTTCATCTGTGCCCGGTCGCCCTCGCTGCTCAACAACCTGCTGGCCGGACGCGGAGCTACCAAGCGGCGACCGCCGATGCTGTCGAGGTCCAACAGCGGCTCCAGTCGTCGCTCCATGCAGGTGAGTTTAGTTCTTAATATAAGATTTTGAATAACGATTTTTTTGGAATTATAAAATAAAATAAAAAATAAAATACAGTTCAGTTCAGGATATATGATTTTTTGTGATTATTTATTATTTAAAATATGATATATCTATCAGCAAAATCCTCAAAAATACAAAACCCTCAAAGAGTTGTGTATTTATTCAACTTAAAGGTGCTCGAATGCTCACGGAAATGCCCATATAAATTTACCTATATAAATACGAGTCTGGTGGCAGGCCTTTATGGTTGTCCTCGCACATCAATGTGTGCATTTATGTGCGGCCACGGGGCGTATGGGTAATAAAATTATTTCAATTTTAAACGCATTTCCCGGGCGCCTCTCGCGACTGTCTGTCTGTGTGTGTTTATGGCTTTCTCGTAATGTTCATGCGTGTGTGTGTGTGTGTGTGTGTGTGGGCCAGAGTAATTGAATTTTTATTTAAGGCAACGGAAATGGCATTAAAAGCTAAATTGAGCGCTAATGCTTAAAATGGATGGGCAATGGCCACCGTATAAAAATATGTCACTACGCCTCCGTCCATTAGACTCTGCTAATGTTTTTTTGTGTGTATTTTAGCTTTATAATTTGCATTTAATGGCCATCAAAAATTACAAAAAGAATAATGAAATTTATGAGAGGGAGGGTTGGTTTCCCCAACCCTCGAAAGAAAAACCAAGAAAACGCGGCGAAAAAGAACTCAAGTTGACTTGGCAAAAGAAAATATTTGCATATTTTAAGTGAATAATGCAGGGACGACGCCATTTCAAATGGTGATCAGATGCCGCCCCTGACTCGTCCTCTGGATTCCTCTCACCCCTGCTAATGACCTCAACACACAATCAAATCTAAATCAACTCGAGACGCCGAATAAAGCAAAAGTTTAGCCGGACAAAGATTAAATTTTCGGGAAATAACTTGGGGCAACAACTGCGGATTGTCCAGGGATCGAGTGAAAGAGAAACTCAGACTGTTTTTTAAATCTCAATTAGTGCTACCAATTTGGGCATATCTCGTGTCCATAATGCAATTCATTTTATAAATTCAATTTGTTTCGATTATTGACAAAATAATCTTGTGCACAACTCGGATTTCATGGGAACTCTCGGCCCGGCACTTCATTTCCAATTAAATTTGCCAACGCTGCACAATTGAGGGCCCCGCCCCCTCCCTCGTACCTTCTATCAGCAGTCACGGCAGATATAAAAAAAAAAAAAATAAAAAATAATAAAGTACAAATACAAATACAAATGATTCCACACATGGACACAGACGCAAAAACAAATGCAATGAAATAACATAAATGAGAAGGAGGGACGCCATGACGCTGTAAATGCACTGAAAATTCAATGAATTTGAAAAATGTGCATTTGATTTGGTTCATAGTATATATATTCCCCCATTGCCGTCTGTAACTGCCCTTCCACTTTGACCATTTTTCGAACATGTCAACTGCAATGCAGCTGAAATTGTGAAATTCTGAATTTGTGAAACTGCAACTGCAGTTCAGAAATGGCAAATAAAATTAAAGGCCCCTCCAAAGCAAATTATCATCAAACAGGCCAGCCCAGTTGGCAGTTATCCGGCAGCCGAAATAACCAATTCGCAAAAGTTAAAATACTCTGGCTAAAATTTAATTAAACTGTCCATTCGACAACGCCCGCCGCCAGAATATCAGAGAAATACTCACTGGCCTTGGGGCGGACGACTCAGTCAGTCGGGAACAATCAAAAGTTAATTAGTCGGGAGGAGAGTTAAGTGTGTGTGCCAGCAACGTTTCGTGCGGAATTAATCGTCTTTAAGGGTTCCGTTCCATCGAGGACACTGTCCAGGAACAATCGGTACTCAGCAGCCTGACATTTCCATTATCAGTCTGAAATCGTATTGAAGTTGCTTTCAATTATTAAGTTTGACATGGAATTTAATTTGATCATAACAAATCAGATGCAGAGTTATGGTTTAGCAAAATAATAATTCAAATACTATTATATTGATGGGATTTAAACTCCATTTTATAACCAATTTATTTATTTAGGTAATTATATTTATTTTCTATGATAAATATATCATTTATCTTTTATATTTAATTTAATGCCAACTAAACTCTAAGGGGAAAGGTACTCCTTGTTGCAAATATACTAAAACTCAATAAGAGTTTCTTAATCTTGAATTTCCTTGTATCTTTAAACTTATCTCAAGCTTTAAGCCAACTAAAATCTGTAAACCTAACTAAGGCCATCTTTAACTGAAATGATTTTGCATTTCCAGAATATTTCAGAACACAATTTATCCTTCGAGTGTCCATCACGAAATATAAGGATATGCGAATTCGAATGCCTCTTTTTTTTTTAACAACCAAAAATTAAATATTTAAAAAATTCTTATTGGCAGAGTAAACATTTTCCGAAAAGGGGCACTCTCTTTTTTTATATTCCTTTGAGCTGCGGAGTATAACTGCCACATACACTTCCATGAATATAAAGTTGATATATTTGGTCTGGCATAATGATCCCGTAATCGATATGCAAAATGGTTATGCAAGGCAAATTCTGCTCCTGCAATGCTTCTTGGAGCTCACTTCGCAGCTCGTGTTGTGTGGAGGCAGCCTTTGCCAACTGCCAAACTAATTCAATTGTCCTGGCCGGGTGTGGGAGTGTGTGCCTCTGTGTGTGTGTGTTGCATGTGGGTATGAGTGTATTACCTGGCTGGCCCAAACTGCTGCCAACTTAAACGAAACGAAACGAAACGAACCCATTGCCAATGGCTGCCAATACAAATGCAATTTCCAGCAGCCGACAACTGGCAGCTGGGCCACCTGATTCGTTTACAGTTGCAGCCAGGATGGGTGGAGTGGCGGAGCAGCAGGAGGCAGAGGCAGGAGATGCTGCAGCAGGAAGCCTCATCACAGAGTTAACATTGGATGACGATGACGTTGTGGAAACGGTTAAGCATTTTAACTGAGTTTTCTTCAAACTCAACTTTGTGCAGCAGCGAGATCCTGCTGCAGGTCCGGATCCGCGGCAGCTTCTCCAGCTCCTGGCTTCTCCCGCTTCTCCTGCTGCTAGCGAAATTTTTCATTACATTTCGGAGGGGCGAAGGGTTACAACATCCAACATCGTCAACTGTGGGCACAAATGTGTGTGTTTGCTATTTTTCAATTTTCACTTCCGTGTGGCTATAAGGCTATATGCCAGTATGCCAGTTTGTCAGTGTGGCTACACTGGAAAAATGAGCCATTAACTTGATTAAATTAATAAAATAATCAAGCTAGATTTAAGGGATGCTTTTTATAAGGACTCATAACAAGACTATCCCTTTCTTTCTATTTGTTTTTTATGTTTTATTTTATAATAAAATTTACAATTAATATCTGGTCAAATTAAGAACACTTTTTTGTACAAAGTGTATCTGTTTGAGCCTCGCAAATGTCTGTGCCTGACTGCTTAATGACATTGTACGTGGATATATCTCCGCATGTGTGTGTGCCCCTCTGTCCGTGCGCCTGTTTATCCAATCGAATTTTCTGCCTTTTTCCAGATGAATTCACGTGACGAACCGGAAAAAACTTTCAAAGTTGCAATGCCCGACAATGCTTACTCGACAGTTTATCTACGTGATGCCATGTCTGTGGAGGAATTCCTCGCCAGCGCCTGCGCCCGTCGCAACCTCAATCCCATGGAGCACTTTGTGCGCGTCAAGAAGCGACGTGACATGGAGGATCACAATTACTTTGTGCCGCATCGCAACGATCTGATTGAGAATTATGTAAGTACATAATCAGAGCCAGAATATGCTTTCATATCCTTCTGACGAAGGCATTCCTGTGGGGAGGGAAAGCCAACTCCAACTCCAACTCCAAACTCCATCTCAACTTATCGAATTTAACTTGGAAATTGCATGTGGATATGTGCGAATGGAATTTCGGCACGTGGGTTGGGAGCGGAATAAGTATTTCAGGAGTTGGGGGAAAGGCAGCTCGGAATTACTGCAAATTTAATGGAACTTGCCATACACATTACCCGCTGAGAAATGCCCATGAGAGCCTTAATTGGCTTGCCTTTAATTATTGTCATTTAAATAATTAAATTTATACTTATAATACCTTTGAGTGGTCTAAGTAGGTTCTTGAAATTTTCGAGGAATGTCTACAATGACATGTGCATTTAAAAAAGTATTTATTGTCTAATTAAATAACCAAATATATTCTCTTTTAAATAAGATTTAATATTCTTAACCTTTATAGGATTACCAAAAACAGATAGCTTTATCAGGTTACACACACTTATTAAAAAACCATTATCCTTTGGCTTAAACCTATAATGCAATGGTCAGATTTCTCTCAACAAAAAAAAACTTTTTACAAAGTACTCTTAATATTTTTCACACCCCAGAAAGAATTTGTAGTGGCAGCTAGGGAGTTTCCTGTTAATTCTTTTCTCTTTTCCAATTTTGCAGGACCCAGGGTCTTGCAACAAAATACCAAATTTCCCAATTAGCCCACACTGCCTGCCCGCCCCTTCCATTTGGCCATTGCTCTTCGATAATTCTAAAAACATAATGCCATAAATTATGAACTTCCCCGTTGGCCATTTCCCATTTCCGTTTTCCCTTTTCCCCTTCAGTTGGCACACGATTAGTCTAGGTGAGACTTTAGCCAGCTGCCAAGTCAGCCTTCAGCTAGCTGGAAACTTTCGTCCGCATCCGACCTCCAACCTCCGTCCGACCTCAACAACAAGCTAGTAAATATTGGCCAGGCCAGAACAGGCCAAGCCAGGCCAATTGGCAAATGGCAACTGCAACTGCAAATGGATGTGAAAGTGGGAGTAGGAGTGCTAGGGCTTTGGGCTGAAATAAAAAGTTTCCTTTCGCTGGTGGCAGTTCAATAAATTTCGACAACAACTTGGAGCAACTACCAGTAACTCCACTCAATCAATAGCAAAACTCCCTTCGATAGCTTGCATAACTCGGCTAATTTGGCACTTAACTCGTCCACTCAAACTCACTTTCCATCGATCTTTCGTGGCTCAATGGGGGAGGGAAACCACAAAAAATAAGGTTACAAAATTCCAAACTTTAAACCTTGGATTCCTTATCTTTAAATGGAAAATAACGCAGAAAAATCTCTTGAATTTCGAAATCCCTAAAATGTGTTCAAAATTAAACAATGAAAATATTTGTATAAATAAGACAGCAACCCAAAAATATTGTAAACTTATTAGCTTACTCATATCATAATCCTTTCTCTATCTCCTCCTTACAGCTACATAATCACGAGTTCGTGGAGGTCTGCATGAAGATCCTGTACCAGGTGGAACTGCAGCGCACCACCCTCGAGCAGATGTGGGGCTTCTCCGTGGAGGCGGAGCTGATCGAGAATGCGGAGCGCCAGGACGAACTCTGCTGCTACGTGAGTCGCGTGGAGGACAAGAGCGTGGCCATGCACAACGGTGAGTACGAGTACGAGTACGAATACGCAATCGTGGACGAGCACAAAGGATATTAACGCCTTTGAGGCCGTCCGCAGAACGGGCTAAGATGACATGACAGAACGAAATGGTTTCCCGACACAAATCGCATTCAGGCGATGAAATCGTGCAGTTAATTTATGCCATTGAGGTGACGCAACGGAACGCGAGGAAATGAAATAGAGTCTTTGTCTCCAGGGTAGTCCCTGGAGAAGGGAGGCGGACACTCACCTGGCGCCCCTTCGGACGAAACAATGTGGCCCAATGTTGCCAAGAAAATTATAAAGTGCCCGGCTCACCTCCGTTCCAATTCGCCTTGCCTCACCAGCCGCCTTTCCTGCCTGCCTGCCTGCCTGCTCTTTTCTGTAGTTGTGAGCTGCTTTTATATTTAAATGCTTTTCACTTTTATGTCAAAAAAAGTGGAGAGCACAAGGCGAAACTTGAGCAAACTCACTTTGGTCTACAAGGGAGACCGAGTCGAGTCAAGTGGAGTTTGAGCCTGAATGGCGGAGGAGCAGCAGGCGGCGGCGTAGTCCTCCCGTTCCTCCCCGAGGCGTGCAATGCAAAAAGTCAACTGTCAGCGCTTGTTCGCCCGGCAAAAAGGTGGCCAAGAATAAAAGTGGGAGATGAAGCTGCCGGGATGACGATGATGGTGATGAGCAGCGCACTCGAAATGTTTGCCAGGTGTGGGCCCTGTCGGTTTACTGCAGCTGTGGTTCCAGGTCCTTAAAGGGGTTTTACCTCGAGAGTGAGCCGTCTCAGCTTCTGTTCCTCCTCCTGCCCTCCGCGTCCCGCTGTTGTTTTTCTATCACTTAAAATCAACTTAAGCTGGCATTTGCATTTGCCGTTGCCGTTGCGACAACGACAACGACGATGGTTAAGACGACGACGGATGAGGACACGGAGTCAAGTGGATGTAGTCGAAATGCCACTAGAACAGCGCCTTAAATTATGGAACTGACAGGAACAGAGTCCTTCCTACCTTCCCTCCCCTACCTTCCTTTTGCGCAGGTGGGGAAAACTGCAGTGCTGCACTTGGCAAAGTGATGAACCGAAGGAACATTTCGCCGCTGCAGTTACAGCCAGAAAACTCATTAAGCACGTCGAGTGCGAGTGGCGCTCATTTGGTTGGTTTTGAAGGCGACAACGAATCAAAAATCCATGAAACAATGCTCACGAAATTCCCCGGAAGGAACAATGAAATAAGAAAAAAACCATAAACCCAACCTTTACCTCTGTGGGTAAAAAGTTGCACAAGAAAGTTGGGGGGAGCAGAGAATGAAAATGTGGCAGAAGCAACTCTGCTAATGAGTTTTTCGATTGGACAAATGTTGCATTCGTTGGCAGGGAAATTAAGGAAGCCATAGCTTAATTAAATGAGAGAGAATTGGCCCTGATTAGTACTGACAAAGTTGATCTTTTAGTTCCTTGATTTTCTGAACTCTATAAAAGATGTTACGTCTAATTATATAGATTCAAAATATAAAAATATATAAAATCATTTATTCTTTAAATGAGTTTGTCAATATTAGTATGAAAAGCATACATTAACGGTGGATGTATTTGACTTCACGGCTTGTAAAATAAAAGAGGGGATATTTCAACTAAATTCAAATATTACCCTATTTGTTATTCAAATTTCTTAACTCTTTAAACGAGCTTATTCCTATTTAAGTGAACAAAATACATAAGCCCAGAGAATATGGCTGCATGGTAAAAAATCCTCAATCCAAATGTTTATTTTAATAAATAAAATCCGTACTATTTTCTATTTATTTATACTTCCATTAACTTGACTATGAAAGTAATAATAAAATCGATGTCCATTGTTCAATTAAATAAATAAACCACCAAGGCAAAGTTCAGTTACGAATTCAGAATGATATTTTTAGATAAAATTGACGCCTACGGGCGGTAGGGCAGAGCTTTTATTAGACTCTGTGATTCCCCAGCTTCAATATTCCGCCATATCCCGGCTGATAGCCCAGGCTTTGGCAGCATTTGCAATCAAATATTGCGTATACAACGTGTTGGGCTTTAAGTGCGGCTTTAAGCCCTCTACCGTTAGCGTTATCTGGCTAGGCTCTCGCTCTCGCTCGCTCTCTCTCTCTCTCTCTCGCCCCACTCATTGTAGTGGCGTGTGTATGCATAAATTAAGGACTCAGGACTCGCATTTACATTTGCAAAACGCAGAACGCAATAGGAAACTTTCTGCCCCTCCGTCCGTGGTCCATAGCCGGGGATGATTGAAGGGATTGCGGGTGATGCGGTGGGGCAGGGACAGGGGCAACTGGGTACAATTGAATTTAATGGCTATTAGCATGTCGGAAGACGCAACTCTTAAGCAGCAACCGCAAAACAAAGCTCTCTGTCTCTGTGAGTCCCTCGGACAGGCTCGAAGACAACATTTACGAGCGAATTGCACAAAAGTTTGCCACTGGCGAGTCAAACAAAAACAGGGGCAAAGGACGCTGGCGAAAACGAAGGCAAATGAAAATCCTGACCGCAGCTTTCAAATGCAAATGTGGCTGGGTAGCGGAAAATTCTGGCCACTTTCCTCAGCTAATTGTGGAATGGTTCGAGTAACGAACTGAGCAAATGCGGTGGCTCTGATAAAGCTGTTTCTCGCCGGCGAAATCCATCCTTAAACTGGGGTCTTAAAGTCTTCAAGTGCAGCTCCTTCTGTGTTTTAAGCAGATCCCTTTGGTTAGCAGCAGCAAGTGCACAAAGTTTGGCAACAAGCGTGGCAAAGCATTTGGCAAACATGGAATAACAATTTGCCCGGTCTCCTTTTGGGCCAAGCCAACTGGAAACCGGAAGCGGGAACGTGTTGACAACGCATATGGCAGGCTAAAAAAAAAAAAAGCGGGGATAAGGATCTGGCATTTCGGAGCCACCGCAATATAAATAAAATTTGTCTTTTCTCAGAGCCAGAAATAATCCCCAGGATAAGGAACAGTACAACACTTGCATACTTTACTTTTATTTACACTGTGACAATATTATTTTACCCAGAAAAATACTTGATTTTGAGAGAGAAACATTGAGAAGAAACAATTTGGGAAATATATTTCATTTTCCAGATTTCTTTCCTTACAAATTGGCATAGAAAGCAAGTCAATATTAGTTTGATTTAGAACCTCCTTTTAACAATATATTTCTCTATATTTTATTAAATTTATCTCAGTGCATATTTGTGCATTTTATATGGTAAATCGCATGTGTCATGCCTTGCCAGCATTTAGATGTAAAAATCCGTTTAAATTGTAACAAATGCAGGGGGCGAGACATACTCACCCGAAAAAAGGGGAAAACATAATGGAAGGAAGGTGTGCCTGAGGTAAAATATATATATGGCTCCGAACATATATCTGTCTATCGAACTTTGCCTTAAGAAAATGTTACTGCTGCTGCAGCAACAATGATAAGCGACACGAGCAACTTGCAGTTGCAGGCAGCTCAATGCATGTCGTCAACAGGAAGTAGGAGAGTCGTCCTTTCCTTACAGGGAGGCGGAGCAGAGAGCCAGGTCGAAGCCTGGCAGGGCAGACAACAAGGAATAACCAACATCATGGGTAAAATAAATGCTGTAGAAAACACAGAGGGAGCTAAGGGACATACACACATGATAGACGAGTCATGCAGACAAAGTAGAAAATGCTAACGAACGCAGCAGAGAAATAGATAGAGAAGATGCACAAAGGAAAAATATTCTACGTTTTTTTTTTATTAAAAAAAAATACCTAAATATTTATGGTAAATTAAAATCTTATTTCCTTTAGAAGTTTTTTGAGGTTTAAATCCTAGATTCTGATTTAAAAGTTTTCTCTGATTTAAGAATAAGTGTTCTTTCAGTGCAAAAAGGTAGGTCCTGGCGCTGGGATAACGTGGCGTATGAACAATGCAAAAAAACCACAATGCTCTTGTTGTTATTGTTTTACAGAAGCTGCTGCAGCAGCAGCAGCAGCATCAGCTGAATAAGAAGCAGCAGCTGAAGACATTCCGCTTATCGTTTGTTACATAAAAGATGTCAGTAGTCCACAGCAGCCGCACAATTGTCAGACATTGATTCCAGACCCACAGACTCCCTCCCACAGAACCACCTTGATTGCCATGCGGCATTAGATCCTGCCCAGAATTCATTGTCTACCCGCAGACAGGGGGGGGGGGATACATAGATACAGCGACTGAAAAGTAACAATAACGCAGCAGAACTCAACCTATTTTACCTATAGATATCAGTATATATATGTATATATAAAATATATGTGTTATCGCACAACTAACGCTGTGTCCAACCAATTGCAGGCATCATCAAAGGAGACGAAATAATGGTCATCAATGGGGCAATTGTGTCCGATCTAGATATGATGTACTTGGAGAGCGTCCTGCAGGAGGAACAATCGCTCAGCATGATGATGCGGTAAGTTATGACAGCCACAGAGCCATCGCACAGTCATTGTTCTTGTTTATGCTCTGCTTAACATCTGTTTCGATGTTCAAACCTGAATGAATGTCCACAGCCATAAAGTGTACGCCGTGTATACAGCGACGGCCCATTGTTTAAATTTCAGTTACACGGATTAATTAACTATTTTAGTCGCCAGTCGTCCGGCAGTTGTCCGGGACCGATGTCAATTAGCTGAGGGCGCTGTGACAGCGTAATGCAATATCCAGCTCATTGTTCTCCTTATCGTGTGGAAATTTGTGTCCATTTCGCCTTTTATATAGCTCATAAAGCTGAAGGAAGCTGACGGCATTTCCGCTGATTTCCTTCAGCTGACGGGATATAATATTACACAAGGAAAAAAATCCATAAAAACCACAACCTGCAGCTGCAAGCAGCTCCACAGCTGCTGATGTTGTTAATTAAAAACATTCTGCAATCAAGCTTTCTAGCTCTGGCAGCCACAACAGCCACATCAAGTTCACACACACTTATATATACACACACACACCCCAGAATGTCAACAATCGACAAGCTTTGCCAATTTTTGATGATGTTACACCATAAGAAGTTTCCCCGATGGACAAAAAAAAAACAGAATCGGGAAAAGGGGAAACTAAACCAGTAGCAAAAATTGTTTCGCAACAAATCAAACAAAAAAAAAAAGGAAGAGCCCGAACGGAAAGGAAAGCGGGCTAAAAAAAAAAAAAGAGATTTTGTACCGAAAAATGTTCCATGTACATTTTCGAACCATTTTTGGTTTATAGTTTTTCAGCAAAGTCAACAACAAGTTCAAGCCGCAGCTGGAAAATGTATGTAAAGGGGATGGCCAGCTACAGGCAGAGGGGGTTGCTGGTGGAAAAGGGGGAAAGGGGGGGATGGTTACTGGGGGTTACTGGCACAAAAATGGAAAGCCGTAACCCAAACACGTTGCCACTTCACGTTCTTTGGCTGGCCATGCAGTTAGAACGTGGTCCACGGGTTCACTTTGTTCCGACTCGCTGACCATCTGCCCTCCGACTCCGACCAGTTTTCCAGCTTCCCCTTCCCCTACCCCACCCCATTTTCCGCCACCCAGCCGAACGGCATTTTGATAGCCTAATTAGCTTCTCTTTATGGCAAACGAAAACAGAAAAGCTTTTGTGCTAAGCGTTTGTAGAGCCAAATGCGCCCATTCCTGCTCTGAGTTTTCGTCCTCGCCCCCCCAGTTTTCATCCTCATCCTGCTCAGCCCCATCCAGCCATTCGTCGTCCATTCAAATTATGCACGTTGGGAGCATTTTCCGCATCTTTTGCTAATTTCGCGCACTGACACAGAAAAAGGTCACGGCAGTCCGGAGTCGGTTGTCCGGAATCCATTTCAGGTGTTGCTATACGTTCATTTGTTTGGTTTTGTCAGGAGGGTCAGAAACGGAAATTATGCAAATACTGCACGGTGAAAAAAATGCTGGAAAAAAGGAGCTATAAATGAGAGTCAAGAGGGAAATTTACTATAAGGCAATTATCTTGGTAACGTGCTATAATATTTTATCCTTAAAATTAAAGCTACTGCAGGAAGTTAAGGTTTATTTTCAAATTCCCATTCTTGACAATTAGAGTTGTATGAAATTATTATTATTTATTTTTTAGATAAGTAAATAAACTATTGAAAGAAAAGTTTTCCAATTTAAAATATATTTATGATAAAATTTTAAATGCAGCCTTTTCCTTTATATAATTTTTTAATGGATTCAAATTATATGAAATTATAACTTCTTTAATTGAATAAAAAATATATAGAAGTAAAATCAAAAACAGCTGAAAGCATAGTTAATATTTTACTAAAAAAATAAATGTAGAATATATAAAAAGTTTGGTTGAAACTGATTTTTTCCCCTTCCATTTCGTATAAATTTACACACAAAAAATACGTATAATTAATATGTGAATTCATATCGATTTAATGAGAAAATAGCCAGGTGTGGCTCAGCTTTTTTATATATTATATTTCCCATCTTTTTAAGGTTAATTCCCATTGCAGAAATTATACTATTCACAACACTGACTATAATCTCCGATTTATACTTATTCATTTTCCCTTAGGTCTTCGCGCACGGAACCACCAGATCTAGTGGGGATCATGCGTGTTACGGATGATATGATTGACTCGCTGGTGTGCCCACCGCCACCCACAGATCCGCCGGTGATGAGCGAGGAGATGATAACTGGACTGATTGTTCCGGCCCCCGGTTGGAGTAAGTACCCACTTTGCTTAATGCCAAAAGAATTCTCCCCTGGGTAACCTCAAAATCGTTGTGTGTGGAAATTCGGCCGTTTTAAAACATTTAAAAGGGGGAGCTGCAGGGAAAACGGGGGAGGGGAGGCGTGGAAAACCGCAGGCAGCATTCATCAGCTACTCGCACAACAAAAGCATACTAATCACGGCTATGGTTACGGTTCCGTGTCCATGTCCGTATCCGTGTCCGTGCCTGGCTTGGGCTCCGGCTCCACGAGCCTTAACGTTGAGGTGCGCCCCTCCCTCATACACCCCTCTCGCTCACTCACCGTATAGCCCTCTCTTTCCATGCATGCAGGAAACGAAAAAGCGCATTTCCGGGCATGCATGCGAATTTGTAAAGTTCATTAAAGTAATTTATATATACTTTTTTTTTTTGTTGCATTAAATGCTGGCTCTCTAGACAACGGCCAGCGAGGGAGATGGCAACAGGGTGGGGGTGAGCGAAAGAAAGAGAGAGAAAGAAAGAGAGAATCCCTTGTACAACAACAATTACATCAATAAGTAAGGAGGAAAAGCGGGGGCGAAAGGATTGCGTGTACGGGTGTGTGTCGTTTCGCAACAACCAACTACATAATTACAGGATTACAAACTGCAGTCGTACATATGTACAGGCACTGAGAGAAAAAATATGTGAATTTCAGAACTAGTTTACTTTATTTATTCATTAAGTTCAAATTAAACACATTTTAGAGAGGTTTTACAAGGTTGTATATTTGAAACTTTATGTTTAAATTATTTTATTATCTATAAAATGTATAGGTATTTTTATATTAATTTTACGATATCTAAAAACTTACTTGTACTATTTTGTATTTTATTTAATAAACAGAATTAAAAAGGAATTAATACAAATTTTATAGAACGGATAAATATATAAAAATAAAATTCTACGAAAAATTAATTCAAGGACCGAGATGACTGCTCCACACCATGATTTTTTATTGATTTTTAAAATAAAGAGTATTATGACACTG
>JAEIII010014769.1:0-14215 GCA_018905755.1 Drosophila ohnishii | reverse complement strand
TGGACTATCACTATCGAAAACATCGAGTAGGGGCACTATCGATGTTTTTACAGCTCTAAGCTGTAATACATAGCTACATACTAATATCGATAAGTCGATGTTTTAATATATATATATATATCGATTGCCATATCGATAGACCAACATTAAACGACGTTGCCAGACTGTCCCAAACGTAGGCCATCACTATTGTATGAGCGCAAATCCTTTCTCTGGAAGTTGAACGTTTTTTGGGGGATTAAGCTTTTATTACCTGCGAATTTCAATGTTTTTGGAGTCGGAGACCACCACGATTGTTCCAGACACCGACATCCTGCATCCCGATGATGCCCAGTACATCTGGCTGCCTATTGCCGTGCTTGTTGGCATTTTCTTTCTAGCAGCTCTGGTACGTTACTTTTCTTATCGGCGTTGTTTGTTTATTCAAGTGCATTTGCTTGCGCTTAATTTATGTATTTGGGTGTCCGCAGGTCTACGTCATGTCGCGTACCCGCTGCCGGTTTTCCTGCAACTGCCTGGGCTGTAGGAAGGCCCCGCGAAACGGCTACATCAACGTGGACGAGGAGGACTCGGATGTGCCCATGGCCTGTGGGGATGAGTGGGGGGATGACGACCACATGGCAGCCAGCCTGCTTGTGGGACGCCTGCACATCGAGGACGTAAGTAAGGTGTTGAAAATGTTTGATCAGTTAATAATCTCTCATAATCCACAGCCGAATAGGGCCTAGCCAAAAAATATGTATTCCATCTCGTAAGACTTCCATTCATCCCATTTATTGTCCACATTGGTGGTTGTCATCGGTTTCGTTATTACTACAAACTTCACAAGTGCCTCTACTAAAAGTACAACGAAAATAGCCCTATTTTGATGATCAGTGATCGGTATTGGCGGCGCCCAGGAGTCGCGTCGTCAGGTCATAAAAGCCAAAGAAGAAGGCACCGCCCAGCGTGATCCACATCACTCGTGGCACAAAACCAGCAAACAGACTGAAAAATAGCATTAAAATATATATAATACATATAATCCTTACATATAAAAATAAATGTAATCAAAGACAAGACAACTTGGGAGATCAATTCAATAATTACCCGCTAAATCCGCGTTCCACATAAATGCCACGGAGAATGCTATATGCATTTCGTCGTCTATTTAAGCTCTCCCTTTCAGCCAGCATAATTCGGGTCTTGACCACATCCAGGGGAGTGGTTAAACCTGCTGAAATGCCACCGGCAACGGCGCCACACAGAGCTACCGAAATCGGCGTAGATTCATAGCCTGTCACCGGGGTCCACTGAAGCTTAAAGTACTCCCACAGCGGGAACTGTATCAGACTGAAGGGTATCTCCCGCATAATGGTTGAGCCAAAGCCCCGGTAAAGACCGCGTCTCAAGCCCTCTGTGCGGTAGGCACGAAGCAGGATTTGAATGCCGGATAGCTGCTGTTTGTTCCCCGTTAGGGTTTGGGAACGCTGCTTGGCAATTTCTACGGGCACGCGAATCAGGCAGGCCAACTAGGGAAGACACGAAATGATTAAATCAATGAAAAGGATTCTATTGGCCAAGTAATCCCACCACTTCGGCTGCCGAGGCCGCTGCCATGTGTACGTAGGGAGAATCTTTGGTGTGTGTAATCGAGCTGAGGAAGTGCTTGCCGCATTCATAGGCGCAGAAGAACAGGGCCGCCGTCGGAGCACTACCGGCAGCCGCCGGGGCCAATCCTTTGTATATGCCACGAAAACCGCCTGCCCGCCAAAAGCCCAGCTCGCTCTGCAGTCGCGTCTTGACTGTGTCAATGGGAAACAGGGCAATGTCCACCACCACACCAGCCACGCCTCCAGCCTGTAATGGGTTATCTAATAGCTTGTTTTATTTAATTACATTTTTTAGTACTCACAACCAGCGCATGGAGAAAAGTGAACTTGGTGACCGGCTCTTGCATGCTCACTTCCAAGGACCCTACGGCCAAGTCCTGAGCTAAATCTGCTGCCATATCCTAGAAGCGTTTATTTTTCGTCCACTTTAAGTCATGCTGCTAGGCAATATTTGTCTAAATTAATTAAATAAACAAATGCAAGTCAATGTGGTTGTTAACGTAACAGTCGCGGCGCTTAACAGCTGTTTTGACCAGGGCTGTCTACATAATCAAAAATAGAATATTTTTAGTTTTAAAACAATATTACTCTGAGATGTTAATTTTTACTAAAGCAAATTAAATGTATATTGTTTACTTTGTAAAATAAATCTAATTACTAATTTAAAGTTTCAATATAATTATACAAAATCTTTTTTTGCAAGTACTCGACAACCCTAGCGACCAGTTGTTCTCGAAGAATAAGAAGAAGCAGCGCGACTTGGCCAAGTGGAATACAGCGCAATTTGGCCGTGATTTTAGCGATAAAAAGCACTTGTCTGCAGCAGCGTAGGAAAACGCAAATTAAATAAACAGAATCATGGCCCTTCGCTTGACCCAGAGATTGCTGCAGACGCAGACGCCGTTCCTCACCCGCGTACGTTTTTCACGGCCGGAAAATTGGCCCACAAATGGAAATTACATAATGAGCTAGTGGCAGATCCCACCATTGATCGACTCTGTCCTTTTCAATTGCAGGGATACCCCCTGCTGGTGACCAAGGAGAAGACGGAGGATGTGGCCCACACCAAATCGGCGCTGCAGAAGAAGCTGACGGTGGGTAGAACATCTGAAAATCTCACCCAATTGAGGTTATAGCATCGCTAAATCTATATATCATTGATGCACACAGGGCACGGACATTCCCTCGGCTCAGTATGGCGGTCGCCATGGAGTCACCATGCTGCCCGGAGGCGGCATTGGCCCCGAGCTGATGGGCTATGTGCGTGAGATCTTCCGGTACTGCGGAGCCCCCATCGATTTCGAGGTGATTGACATTGATCCCTCCACTGAGGGCAACGACGATCTGGACTATGCCATCACCTCGATCAAGAGGAACGGTGTGGCGCTCAAGGGCAACATCGAGACCAAGTCCCAGAGCCTGTCAGAAGTGTCGCGCAACGTGGCCATTCGGAATGAGCTGGATCTGTACGTGAACGTGGTGCACTGCAAGTCGTACCCCGGCATCCCGGCCCGTCACCAGAACGTCGACGTTGTCCTCATCCGCCAGAACACCGATGGCGAGTACGCCATGTTGGAGCACGAGTCCGTGCGCGGTGTGGTGGAGAGCATGAAGGTGGTGACCGTTGAGAACGCCGAGCGCGTGGCCCGTTATGCTTTCGAGTATGCTCGCCAGAACAACCGCAAGAAGGTGACCACCATCCACAAGGCCAACATCATGAAGCTGTCCGACGGCCTCTTCCTGGAGGTGGCCAACCGTGTGCACAAGGACTATCCCGAACTGGAGCATAACAACATGATTATCGACAACACCTGCATGCAGGCCGTGTCCAATCCCCACCAGTTCGATGTGATGAACATGACCAACCTGTACGGCACCATTGTGTCGAACGTTATTTGCGGCCTGATTGGAGGAGCTGGCCTCATCTCTGGCAGGAACTACGGCGATCATGTGAGTCTGGAAGTCTTTCTAGATTTTGCAAATTATTTACAATTTTTACTTCGTTTAGCACGCCGTTTTCGAGCCGGGCACCCGCAACACTGGTACCGCCATTGCTGGCAAGAACATTGCCAACCCCGTGGCCATGATCAACGCCAGTATCGACATGCTGAACCATTTGGGACACAAGGAGCACGCCAATGTCATCCAGGAGGCCGTATACCAGACCATTGTCGACGATGCCATTCGCACCCCAGGTTAATATCGATCTCTAAGCCTGCTTTTCTATGCCCTACATCGTTTTATTTCCCTGCAGATCTGGGCGGCACCCACTCCAGTACCGACGTTGTTCAGAATATACTCAAGATCTTGAGTGCCAAGCGCGTGAATTGGTAAAATAATCGTCTGCATTTAAAGTAGTTTCAATGTTCTTTTATCGCGCTGCTGTCACAATCGAGTGCTGTATTTTCTATTTAGTTTTTTAAACAAAACAAACAAACATCTATCGCTTGTCCCCTCTTGACTTCACTGTTACAGGCCTATTTGTTGTATTATATTTTTCATGCTCTGTTATTGTATTATTTTAACCGTAAAAACTGCAGCAGAACTGTAAGTGTTGTTGCCACCCATGGCCTAACTGTGTCCTAACCCAACTAGCACACCCACAGACTACACCTAACTACTAATTTCTTAGTTCTTTCATAAGTTTGTTGACTAAGATGGGTTGAATTGAAGAGGAATCAAGCAATGTGCAGTTCTAATAGCAAAAGAAAACCAAGAAATAATGATCCTTATACTCTTGCTGGGTATATAAATTTTAGCTAGAAGTTTGCAAAGTATTTTCGAACCTATAAAGTTTATATATTCAGCATCAAAAACATGTCAGTTTGTCCATTCTAGTCTCATCCCTTGTTGTTTCTGATATTTTAAGATTATTTTTGTTTATATTGTTTTCTGTTGTAGTATAAATGTGTAGCTTAGAAACTGTCAATTGCTTGTTTCATTCTTCACCTATATAAAAACTAGACCCACCTTTATGTTTATCAATGCTTCGTTGAACTATTCTGTTATTTATGTCACAAGTAGTGCTCCAGTAGATCACACCACCAAAACACACACACACCACCCAGTACACAAGTATGTAGTTTTTTTTCGTTTTGAACGTGTAACCAAATTGTCCTCGTGCAGATCTAATCAACGAAATTATTCTGTTTTCTCTCCTCTCCCAAAAAAACAAATCCAAAAACCAAACGCTTAACCGCTCCGCAGGCCACATGGAAACTATTTCAGCCAAGTTTAAGCACTACTATCGCACTACCGAAACTCAACCAACCCAGCTAACAAGTACTCAGCAAGATAAACCAAATCGAACTAAGCATAATACCAAATTCAAAATTATATTAACCCAGAACTAAGCCAATTTGAGACATTCTCCTAGCCCAAAGCCAAGCGTTATAATGTGATGCCCCGCAAGAATCGGTTTAATCAAAGTTTGAGGTCGAAAAAATCCGCTGCTTAATCCCAAACAAAATATGTTATCCCGGCTAAATGTCCATTGTGTGTTCATTCATGATGTCAAAGTGTGATAAATCAGGTAATGAAAAATCGAAATATAGACTATACATATATTACATTTTATAATCTCAGTATAGAACAGATAATAATCGACTTGTTTTCTATTGTTTTTCACAGATTTTCTTGCCGGCCCTATCCCATGTTCTTCTGCACTCTGACTATTTTTACATACCCCTCGCAGTGGGCCATATTTTATTTTCCTATCCCAATACAACAGATTTCACCCCTGAAAAACGCTAAGCAACTAATAGTTCCCAAAAATAGTCAATCAAAGCGATATTTAAATTGTAAATTAAAATTTTCCAACACACAAATTGTAATATTGAAAAGTTGATTCAAACAAAATGTATTATTCTGTTCGAATATTTATTAGTAAAAAAAGAAAACAAAGACAAATCTGTAATTAAGTGTTTTAAGGGCTGGACATTTTTGGGTTTAGCCTGACTCCGATGGGTAAATTATAATTGGGAGCCTATTTCCTTCCACACACCGGAAGTCGGACTGAAAGTACGAAAAACCTAACTTCTGTGTGTCGACCAACACAAATGGTTTGCTTTGCAATCTCACTAGGACACCGAGCGATCTATAGTTATATACTTAAACAATGCCTTCAAGCGAAATCTGTTTACTCTAAACTATAATATAAAAATAATATTTTTAAAAGTACTACGCCCAACTTATTCATTCACTTGACATTATAAAACCATGCTTATACCCAATTGACTCTTCATATATAAATATTTGTTTGTTTTAGATTGACATTTTAAAATAAAATACATATTTTACAAGAAAAAACGCAGCCGCCTTGTAGCTCTTTACAGCTCCCAGAGATTCGTTTCAAGACGGGTTCTTCAACGACACAAGCACGAATGACACCTCGACTAAGCTGCCGGGACGTTGATGAGCCTCGATATTAAGATTTGGTGTCCAAAAGGCTTTCCTGATCTGGGTAAAGCTTCCTTATTAACAACACCTTTTGGTTACAAATCCAAATATGTTATTCACATAGTCCGAGGGTCGAAAACTCTTCCTGGCACCAGCCTGAATCCACTGCATCCACAAAATTTTATTCCATGGGCACTTGCCCCACTTAAACACTCAGAAAGAACACGGCACACTCCAGGATTCGGTCAGTTTTATCAGAATTACTTCCTTGTTTATTTAAACCTTAAAAAAAGCGACGGGAATCCAGACACCAGACAATCCAGCTTAGAAACGCAGCTTCTGGAAGAACCACTTGTTCTTGCCCTCCTTGTAGACGGACTCGAACTTGACGCGGGTCTGGAAACGGTGCGTCTTGCGCTTGACGGGATCCTTAAGATCCTTGGGCGACAGCTTCTCGAAGCTGATGTCGTGCGCGGTGTAGCGGGTGGGCATCAGATGGTTGTAGTTAAGGCTCTTCAGGAAGGGCTTAACCTTGGACTTCTTCTTCAGCTTGTTCTTGCCCATCTTCTTGGTAACCTTGCGCGGGTAGCGGTCGATGCCGGCAACCAGAGCGTGGCCGAAAGGCTTCTCCGGGGTGCCGTCGTCGGAGGTCTTGACGATGATGGCCTTGCGACCAGCGTAACGTCCGCTAAGGACGATTACGATCTTGCCCTGCTTCATAATTTTCCTCATCTTGGCGGTTGCTACTTCAATCGATGTAAATTATGGTGATGTTGTTGTTTTGTTGGTTGCATGAAAGTAAAGAGAAACGGACACAAAGTTAGTAAATTCATTGCAAAAACACTAAATGTAGCTAATTGTAACCATATAAACTCAAATAACGTCCATTCTTCGTTTGTTATTTAGTTTTCCCACATATTCTCTTTTGTTGTTTTGTTTGCCATTTTTGGGCGACGTTTTTTCGCGTAAATCTTCATGTTCGTCCATCAATAAATTGATTTTCTTTTAATTCCAACACATATCGGTCACTTTTCACATTTATTGTTATTGATTGGCAATTCTGGGCTTCGGATTTTTTAGATTAAAATTATTTGGAACTTACAGGTCTGTCAGTTGACCGGAAAAGAGGGAAAAATCGTGCGGAAGCGAAAGAGACCAGATGTTTTTGAAAGATACTAAAAATGGTTGAATAAACGGTTACACTTTAAAAATGTGCTGTTAAGCGCAAAGTTGTGGTATTAAAGTAGAGATGAGAGCGTGATTGTTTCTTTTCCTTTTGCAGAGAAAAATTAAATTAAAATTTATTTTTTAATCTACGTTTCTTTTTGATTTTTGGTTTCGGTAGATAGCACTTAAAATGGTTGATAATAAATGTTATTGTTAACAGGCCGTTACTGTATATTAACAGAATTGACAAAATACCAATTCAAATAATATACTAATGCTTTGGGAGAACATCGTTTGACTTGGTTTAGTATTTACCCATCTTCATTTATAATTTGGTATTTAAAAATTTTAATTTAGCCAACAAATATTTAAATATAATCTTCAAAAAATTATAAAATAATTGTTTTACACTGCCAATAATTTATTAACAAAATATGTTTTATTTTTTAGATGGTACTCATGTAGAAAACACAATATATACTAATCATTGCAAAGGGAGATATTACTCCCATCCCATATCGTATTCAGATACAACGGAAATGCCCCGGTTCTACGTCTTTTTCTGGATAATTTTAAAGGTATTATGCCGATTCATGACGTAGCTGAGGGCAGTGGCAGCCGTGGTCAGGCCAGTCAGATACCAAAGGCCATGTAATGCGGGATGATCTGTGGGGGTAAGAGAGTAAAGGTTTAAGATCTCTGGGTTGCTTGACTGTCTTATTAGACTCACCCAAATAGTTCCAAATGGGAGCTCCCAAACTCAGGCCAATGGTGGCCAGCTGCACACCCGTGTTGATCTTGCTGAGCAGTGTGGGCTCCAGTTGAGCTGTCACATGGGTGGCGTCAAAGTAGCGCGAAAAGGTTTTCTACTCGAAAAAAGCATAGATAAGTAAAATGTTATGATAAGACTAAGGAAATCCTGTACTAACCGGCGGTGGCAGACTTATGTAGCGTATGACAAAACCAGCTGCCAAGAGGAACACATCCCGGAAGACTACAATACCGGTGAGCCACATGGGGATTAGATCCGTGTAACAGAGGGCAATGACCAGGGAGCCCATTAGCAGTTTGTCGGCCATGGGATCCAGAAAGGAGCCAGCTTTGCTCGCTTGCGAGGGCCATCGGCGGGCGATCTGTCCGTCCAACTTGGGAGAAAAGGAATAAGTATTTTTAAACAATTTTCTATTACAAAGCAAAGTCAAAAGATTAAATATTTAACCTCATCATACAAAATAATGCTCAAAAAATGCTGTTGTTTATTTATTTTCGTTTTCTTTGAATATTTTTATTTTGTTTGCATTTTCTGAGCATTTATTTTGGGAATCGACCCTATTTCTATATACTAGATGTTTCTGAAGATAAATACAAATATCTTAATTCATTTCATTTGTTTCTAAAGACATTTTAAAAAGTATTTAACAAGTATATTTAATAATAACTTACCAGATCTGATACTCCGGCAATGGCCAGCAGGCTCATTCCAAGCGTAAAGTCTCCCTGGACAATAACATAGCCAATGTAGGGCGATAAGATGGCCCTGCTAATAGTCAGCATGTTGGGTATGGTCATGATATTCTCGCGCTCCTCGCGAATCTCATCGATCTTCTCGCGGACCCGCTCCTGGACTTTGTGTCGCGCCTCACGGATGTCGTCTACCAGGAAGTTCTTGCGTTCGATTAGCTCGGCTCGCTGCCGATCGATGACGCCCTGCAGCAGGTGCCTGCCCTGCACTGTTCGTTCATGCAGCGACTGCTTCTTGGCGTCGGCATAGAGGCGCAGGCGGGCCAACTCCCAGTTTCTTCGTTGCTTAATATCCAGGAACGATATGCGAATAAACCCGGTGGCAGCGGCGTAGCGATTCAGGCAGTTCACGAAGCTGCTGCCGCCCACTCCCAAGACGTGCTCCAGAGTGGCAGCTCCGTGATGCAGGGGGCGCTGCACCTGGCGGAAAATGATGGCAGGCAACATGATGGTTTACGCGGAGACAGTCTCAAATCCTCGAGCAGCAGCTGGTGGCACGGACTCTGGTCAATAAGACCGTTTTCCTGGGGTTCTGTAATCAATAAGGCACAACAATCAGACCCAATTTAAATGACCTGTGGCCTTGATCCGCAGAGATCGGTCAGCGACCCTTGGACACTGGTTATCGCCCTAATTAATACCGCACCATTGGTTTGCTCTCCTCTGCTTCTTTTCGCGTCTCCTGGTGAATTACGAACTCTGTGATTTCAATCGGTATTTAATCACATCTACGAGAATTTATTAAAATTTTGTCTTGTTTTTATTACACAAGTCGGCTTCGAACAGTGTGACCGGGCGTTGTCTAAAGAAAATGCATTAAAATATGCCATGCTAAAATACCGCATGAATGTAAGCGGTTTTGTTTTAGTTCTGTTAACAAAATGTTTAATTAATTTTAAATATCTGAGTAATTGTAATTCATTCCAATTCATGTTTTAAGTAAGACAAAAAAAAAAAAATGTATTAGGACCAAATTTTAATAATAACATTTATTTCGAAATGTAAACTCATGTAGTAGTACTTTATAGCTTGTATGTAAAATACTTCTAAGACAAGCTTACAGCATGTATGTATGTAAAATTCCACCGATAGAAGCTTAACATATGTTAGTCGCTAACATTCTGTTACTACCCTTAGCTGAAGGCGCCTTTTTTAAATTTGCACAGGGACTCACAGATTTATTCCAAGACCGGCTTTTATTAAATAAAACTCTTACTCTTCTGCCCAAAAATCAAATAAAGCTGCTTTAGTGGCCAGCCAGGCCAGGACATATTAATGAGAGCACCATAAATAAGCCAGACCGCAAAGCTGCTGCTCTGGACTTGTCAGCCATTTAATTGGATTAAATTTAATTACGCCTGGCACTTAACCAAGGCGGACACTGCTCGTCCGCCCGCCTTGGATATGCAAATTAAGTCGCGGTAAACGTTTATTACTTAATATAAACTTTGGCAGCGGCTCGACCATGACCTGACCTTATCATCCCTGCTAATGAATTTCGCCGAAAGTTGTCCGCCAGAATCTGTTCCACGTTTAATGGCCACATCCTAGGTCATAAAAGCGAACAGAGCCAAATAATTATGACAGGCAGGTTGCATTTTTGCCAAGTTAGCTAGAATTATATTCGCTCCAGCTCATTTTTGGGGTTTGGTCCTTAAGTCACGTCTCGTGACCACCATCATCGTAATTACGGGCAGGTGAAGAAAGCTGAAGTTTTCCCCCGGGGGACTGGGCAGCAGCCAGCAACCCACTGCATCAGCATTAATATATAATAATGAAGTGCAGCCGAAGGTGTTCGGCACGATAATGTCCATGGCATGTCAGCCGTCAGTTATATGTTAATTTCCAGCGTCCTCCTGTCCATTTTCCTTTTTCCGATTTTCTGAATGGCTCTCAGGGCTACTCAGTAGCTGTCTGCCATAAACAGGAAGCTCCAGCTCCAGGTCCAGTAGGGCGGGAAATGCGCGACAACGGAAGAGATTGACAACTTTTTGTAATACCCTAACTCTTTTGAGAGGTATGAGGACTGTGATGAAAAGTTTGCAAGGCTGGCAATTTGCATATTTAACACGGTTTTAATTGAAACATTATCGTTGGAAGTTTAGTTCTGACATTACAAATTCCCTTTGTGGCTTTTGATAAAAGCCTTACAATTAACTATGATTACACAAAGGGAATTACAAGTTTGAATAAAATGTAATTTCTTAAATAAAAAATCCTTCTTCATTAGTAAACCCATCATTTGGCAAAGGGAATTCCAGTTTGGTGTTTGATTTTCGCTCTCTGCTCCTTCCATAGCTTTTTATAATTTTTATTTGATTTTTTTTTACGCGCCTCATTGCGCTTCATTAATCAAAAGTAATTTTCCGCCTTTCACAGCAACCACGCTTCCCTCCTCCGCCCCTCCCTCATTTGTACCTGGTTTGGAGTGAAGATGGCGAACGTCAGCGGAAGAAACCGGAAGGGAAATGGCGAAAAAAAACAAAGTGATGGCGGCCATTTTGCATTAAGCCTGGACATTTCCTCCTTCATGTGGGCGTATATTTAAGTGTGTGTGTGTGTGTGTGTGTGGGGCTAATTAACTGTTTTACATTAAGTGGCCATAAAGGCAGCAAACGGCGAACATTTTAGTCTATTTTAATGCGCTTCGAGTGGTTGGCTGGCGGGCGTGATCGGCTCGGACAATGAAGAACCGCCGGCCATTAGCGGCCATCTTCCTCTATATATATATATCTTTCATTCCTTCTGCCAGCTCCTGCCGTTCATGGCCGTTTTCTTAAATGATTTACGACTGCTTTAAAGGCCAAACCATAAAAACAGAAGCCAACTTCATCTGGCCGCTCAGGGTTCTTCTTCGCACAGCTCGTACTTTGGGTGTTTTCCTTTGTGCTTAATTTAATTAAATACTTGCCTGGACTTTTGCTCTCTGCCATGAGAATGGTTAATGTGGTCAGCATAAATTGTGGCGAGCTCATTTTGCTTTAAATCATTTGCGGCCAGCTATAACGCCTGTGGCCCCCCCGGATAAACCATATAAACATGAACTGGCAAATGGCAATTGGTTCGACTAATGAGAGAAGAAGCCCACCCAGGTTCAAGTAGTTTTCTCGAGCAGGTGTGTGGTTCGAGATTTATCGAACAAAGGGTGTTATTACACTGTGGAAACTTTACTGGGTAGTAGTTGAAAATAATATAGGAATTAATAATGCAAATTTGAGGGTTGAAATTTGATTTTAAATAAATAAATAAGAACTACAAAATTATTTAAGAATTTATATAGGTTTATAACTCCTAAAACGTTAACACTAAATCTCTTTTAATAGCTCTAATTTCGATTTATCTATCACATATTTATTTATTCAAAACTAATTTCCCCAGTGCAATCCAATCGAATTCCCCCCACTGAGGTAAATCAAAAATGTGCACAAAATTACAAGTTGGATTTGTGGCGGCAAAAGTTGTGTGCAGGCCCCCCCATTCATGGTTCTGCTGGTTCTTCAATTTCGAAAATGCCGAAAGTCCGCCCACAAATCACAAGCCAATGACGACTAATTAGAGATCCAGAGGAATGGAGGAGAGAAACGGTAGCAAAGGCCGGGCCTCTTCAGAGCAGTGTAACAATGACTTTTCGCAAAACTCCAACTATTTTCAAGCTGTGCAAAGGACTGCCCTCGGTGCGGACGCCCTGCCACGCCCCCCAGTAGCTATATATCCCTTTCTCCACACCCCCAACTTTGCTTTGTTCTAAGTTATCAACCCACAAGTGGCGGCAAACTTTTGCTTTACGGTGTCGCCATCTTTTTTTCAACAGGAAAACACGGCGGGGGTTGGAGGGGGGGGGGCTCAACTTAAAAGAAGATTAAACCGCAGCTGCCAGGGGATTCCCCCCCAACCCGGTCTTCTAGTGGAAAAGGGAAAGGGATAACTTTGCCTGGACAGCGGCACTTGAAATGAGAACGCTTGGCGATTTTCAGGCGACACTTGTCGAAAGTTACGCGTAATTATAACAATGTGCGGGTATCCGGGGCGGCCAGAGAGCTCCAGACCATCTCTGAGGGTGGGCCTGTTCCGCCTGGCTACCCTGGCTGTGGAGCCGCATTTTAGTTTATGCCCAAAATCACCAGTTGGGAATCGACTGCGAATATGCGGGCGACCTTGCTCAGTGTGATAGGTGTTGGCCAAAGGGGGAAAACCGCACACCAATTAACAAAAAAGATAAAGGATAAAGTTCAAAGGATTTCTGTATTTTGTATTTTTCGTTGCTGGGGGATTTACTTGCCAATTACAGTTTGGTTTTTGGTGTAAGGCTGTCGGAAGAATGTTTAAAATTTAAATTATAATTAACTTGTAATAATAAACTTCTTAGAAAATTAATTAAAATGCGAGGTAAAAATAGAAATATTAAGAAATTAAGAAAATATGTAAAATATTATTTTAAAAATAATTTCTTGAAAATTTAAACATGTATCTCACACATAAATTCACTTTGATGATGATTTTAATACAACCGAGTATTCACTCAAAAAAACGTTATTCTAATTATTCTAAATTCCTAAAAACAATCTACAAGGCTCGCTCAAAGTTCCTCTAGTCCTTGAAATATAAAAGAAAAAATATTATAATTTAACAAACCTCAAAATAAGAGCAAAACTTTGCCCCTCGGCACTTGATAAAATTCTTTCTTTTGCCCTCCATGGCTGCTGCGCCTGCCGGATGAAAGAAAGCGCAATTTTGTTTCAATTTGAAAGTCCTCGTCTTCCTGTCGCCAAGACGACCACATTAATTCGATTTTAATATAATGAAGCTGCTTAAATGTCAAGACAATGAGACCGAAATGTGGAATCTCAAGTCCTCCCAGCGAAGTCCTCGGACCATCAATCAAATTTTCGACGAGGGGCGTATGAAAAACTATAATAAAATCATTAGGCCTGGTAATCCCCAAACGTTCCGGAATCAAAATAAAATCATCCGACCGGAATGATGATGAATGGTCGTCGGTAGGCCCAGGAGGAGCATAGGGCCTTGCCTTGCCTTAGCCCCTATGGTCATGACAAAAATTCGGTAACGGAATCTTTCTGCACTCCAATCTCTTTTTAATAAACAAAACGCAGACACACAACATTGTGATTGTGCTTGTGTGCACAACACTCAACGGTCAGGCAACAACAAAAACAGGAAAAAAAGAAAAACAAAAGAAATAAACCAAGAATACATTTACAACAAATCGGAGCAACAACAAAGAAAGCTATAACGCTGGCTCAACGGCGTCATTATCGGGGCAAAATGTCTTGCATCGCTTTGCTCCCAGCTCCGTGCAGACTTTGAATCCCTGGAAATGGTTTCCTTTTTATACCCTTGAACAGAGGCACTATAATAAATTAAGAAATATCTGTGCAAACTATCTATCAGGGGTTATATCAGGCATTGGAATCGAAATTTTAATAGGAGAATGAGAAAATTTTTAAGTATTAAAATAAGTATATGGCATAATATATTTTGAAATGTTTAAATACACCTTTCTTAAAATTTTTAAAATA
>JAEIII010014761.1:0-29256 GCA_018905755.1 Drosophila ohnishii | reverse complement strand
CGTTTTGCCACAAAATTTACTTTGAAAAGTGACTCGTTCCATTAAGGGTAACCAGTACTTTGCTTTTGTATAAATAAATTTTGTAAAAAGATTTCCCTTGAAGTTCATTGCTTGCCGGCCTTGCCTCGTGTTTGCTGACCCCCCCAAAAAACCCCCATTCAGGGCTAAGGTGAAGGCCGCTTCTAAAGAGACTTTTTGCTATCGTCGAATTAAGTGAACGAGGTGTCGCATTCGCGATTTGGAGGGTGTGTTTTTGCCAAATATTTGCGCAGTCAGAAATCGCATTCGGTTAAAAATAATCATTATAAATAGACTGGGGGGACTGGGCCGGACCGGACCGCCGACAGCGACCGAATTGCCATGTTTTAAATTGAAGAAAAAACAAGAAGACACACAAGCGCACACCACATCATAATGAATAAATAGGCGGCTAAAAAAAAAAAAACAATAATAATACAAAAAAAAATAAGAGAATCATTTCGTGCATTTTGCCGGGCGCTCCGCTCCGCTCGATTCAGTTTCGGTTTGGCTTGGCTTGCTGCTCGCCTCGGTGCGACGGTCCAAAGTTCAGTGGGGCAAAGTACAAAGTCTGCAGAGTCTAAACGAGTCGCCTCGGCGTGCCTCTCTCCCTCTCCTCTAGCCACTCTGCGGCGTTTGTTGACTCTTGCCGGTGGTGCCCACCATCGATCACGAGAAAGTCTAGCTAGGAGAGCACTAAAAAAAAAAAATATATATGAAATTGTCTAGAGGAAGGGAACCCCTGGAAAGACACGAGGGCTAAAACCGAATTAAGCCTAGCGGTAGATTACCCATAATGCCAAAATAAAATTAATTTAAATTTATAATATTTTATAGAGACTAAAAGCAGTCCATTTCTGAAGAGAACTACGGACTTCATCAGTATCCGATGCTAAGCAACTTCAATATTCAGTGTAAAATACCTAAACCAGTTGAGAATTCTAAGACTGAAAGTCTTGTTGTCATTGTTGTTTTTGAGCTTTGCTTCTTTCTAATCTAACTTTTCAAAGAAGCTGGCTTACAGATCCCATAAAATTGCAGCTCACAAAAAATTTCAAAAATCTCCTTATATTTGTAAACAAAAAGTTAGCTAAATTGACAACGCTATCTGCCAGAGAAGAGAGGGCGAGAGTCGAGAGATCGGTCCAAAATGCCGGCGGAGGCTGGACCTCGACCCAATGCTGACGTCGACCACCAAAAAAAAATCAAAACAAACCCATCAAAAAATTATCAACACGCAAATACAAGCAAGCAAAACAAAAAAAAGTAAAAAAGTAAAAAACAAACAGAGAGTAGCCAAAAAAGCAGGCGTAAATAATAATGGCGAGGCAATTAAAAGCGCATTATATGAGCATATCGGGGAATTCATGGGTTCATTGGGGTGCACAAGGCACTTGAGCAACTGCCCCGATGTGTTGGCTTGTGTAATGGCCAATGGCAATTGATTAAAACTCATAGATTGCACTGGTGAGTCATCAACAGCCTGGCGAGTGCAGTGCCAGAATAGCCCAATAAATAAAGAAATTCTAAGCAGAAACCCAACTAATAAACACATATTTATCGCAAAAAAAACCCTACTCTTCTGTAAGTTATTTATTTGCAAAGAGCTCAATAACCCTGTAAACTTGGAATTGGAAAAATAGCCATGTAAAAAGACCCTACAGCTCACATTGTTAGTGAAAAATAAAGTTTGCCAGATGGAAAGTCATCTACGATTGCAGTTTGCAATTTCAAACACAAGTTGTTCAACTTTAGTTTCAGCAAATATCATTCGCTCCTTAAATAAATACACAATAAATACCCAACCACAAAAGAAATACAAAGCCTTAATATTACAAAAGCCAAGACAAGGGTAGATCAGTTATGGACACATTTAGCGTGTAATGATGACACAACTAGAAAACCAACCATATCTTATCTGTAAAAAGGCACTTGAGAAGAGCGGCGTTACTGTTTTCCTCCGATTCTCGGGCTGTTTACAGGAGGGGTGGTCTTGGGGGTCTCAGCTGAAACAAAAAGCGAACTTTGCTCGGCACTTTTAATTGCATTTAATTCAACAATTGCCAGGGGCTCTGGTTACGATCTGGTGTTGCCACCCTCCTCCGCACACTGCACAAATGATGGCAATAAATTTCAATGAAAATTATTTGCACTTTGATTTGCGCGAAGCTCAAACACAAACACAAACGGAAAACCTAGCGAAAAGTGAAAAGTGTAAACAATTGGCGAAGGTCGCGAATGGGCAATGTAATGTATGCCTATAAGGGGGCTATAACAGTTCCACAGAGCACAGAAACACTCCCTTAGAATTCAAGATTTTTCCTAATCTCAAATTGAAATATAATTTCCTTAATTTTTTTTATAAGAGGAACCCATGTAAAAATGTCATAACTTGGCCAAAAAGGCATTCATTTCCATTCGGACAACAGTTCTGTGTTGGTTTTTTCAATGTTAATAAGTCTGTTTACTTCGTTTAAAATTTAAAAAAAAATTAAAATTTTGATTAATTATTGAAAATTTTAACGAATTTTATCAAATTTTAAAAGTCTTTCAAAAAATTTGTTTTCCTTCAGACATGTCTAAAACGGTTCGGCTCTCGATGCTGATCAAGAATATATATAATATATAGGGTCGAAAATGACTCCTTCACTGTTTTACAAGCTTCTGAATGAATAAAAATGAACCCAAAATGAATTAAAAATGAACCAAAATTGAACTGCCAACGGCATAAAATGGGTTCTACCAATCCTTAAAGTCGCGCTTGGCTGTCTTCCCTGTTTTACAAGCTTTTGAATGAATAGAAATGAACCAAAATTGAACTAAAAATTTACCAAAAATGAACCCAAAATGAACTGCCTAGGGTATTGTTTCCTATTAAGACTATAATGGGTATTGCTAGTTTGATCCGCTAACCCGCGGCTTTAATCGCTTCGCTTATCTGTAAACCCGACCCCATGATCAATTTCCTCCCAATGAGCTGGAACACCGGAACGGGATTCGCAATAGATTGCGAGAAAGTCGGACCGGAACGGATCCGTTTCGCAGTGCTTGGGGGGGGGGGGGCCCATTTAATGGGTGTTCACTACAGTTGATACATTCACTTTCGCTCTTATCGCGCCCAAGCCTAGACCCGGGGTCTCTTATCAAGTGCGTTCGTCATTAGCGGTGTCTGATAAGGCAGAGAACCCAGCCAGGGGCCTTTTATATGACCCACATACCCCTCTCCAGACTATCGGGACTGATATTGATACCGATACTGAACCCCATATGGGAGAGAGAGGAGAGCTCCGTAGGATACAATAAAAGCTGCAGAATTGCAAAAATAAATACAAATAGCGAAATAAAAAAAAACAAAAACTCTGGCAGACGCAAATCAGACTGCGAACATTTGTACGTATAAATACTACTTTATATATAGACGTGTTGGGGTTCTCAGGTTCAATAAACCGGCATAAACAAACCGAGAATTCTCCGGGCGCCTACGACAACGATTTCGATAGCCCAAAAATTTATGATTCTACGATACTACGTTTCGGGGGGGAGGGCTCTAATGGGGCTCGGCTTTACGGCCTAACTGAAGAGTGGTAAATATCATTCAAAAGGTAAATTCATTTCTAATGCGTGAATCCGGATGATTGATTACCAGGGAAGGTAGTAAATCTAGGGAAGATTCAAATCTTGGAAATAGAAAACCACTTAAAATCAAAGATCCTTAGTCAAATCTTAAAGAAGAAAGAGACTGAGAAGACTTTGAAAGACACACTTTACTATCCAATTATCAATTTTTCTAAGCAAAACTTTTCAGTATTTCGTTTTTAAATATTATTTTGAAGATTTCCATGATTTGCCTTTTAAATATTATTATGAAGATTTCAATGATTTGCCTTTTAAATATTATTTTAAATATTTCTTTGATTTGCCTTTAAAGATCACCGGGAGATACACACATAAAAAAAAGAGGAGAGAAAATAATAATCACTGCAGAAAGACACTTCACTTGACACTTTTCTGTGCACTCCATCAGCTTCCTTTTCGATACCTTTCAGGTTCTTTTAGGTTCTTTCAGGTACTCTTTTTGTTTTTTTCAAATTATACAAGTGCTACTCACCGCGGCGGTACGGCTCTCCCACTTCTTAAAGTCGCGCCAGACGTACTCGTGCAGCGGGACATTCGGCACGACGACGGGGTCAAAGGGCGAGGTCTTGTAGTAGCCATCCTCGGGACTAAAGTGAAGGAACTTGTCCGTCTCACTGACGCCCTGCGTCCGCTCCCGCTGGGCACTGGCTGTGGTCCGCTCCCGCCGATTGGTCGTGATGGAGCGGCTCGAGCGGGGCACACGCATGCCCAAAGCGGTGGCGCTGCGCAGACGCAGCAGTTGAGATGCTGGATTCATGCTGGCTGGTAGAGAGTGTTGGGCTGTCGCGGAGGCGGAGGAGCTGCTGGAGTCCGGACTGGAGCTGTTGCTGCTGCTGCGTTGCTGCTGCTGCTGTCGAGTGCTGAGACGCGACTGTCGCGATCGTGCGGCTCGGTGCCAAGTAAATGCCGCCTGCCGCCGATACTCACTCACTCAGTCACTCGCTCGCTCCCTCAGCCGGTCACCAATACAACGCCGCACGATCGCGTTGGCGTTTCTGTATCTGTATCTGGCTGCCTGCAGTGAGAAAAATACAAGAGCTTAGGTTAAAATGTATCTGCATCCATCTTTATCATAGGTTTTTATGGGAATAAATACAATTTATTGAAAACTTACCCTTTTGCTTAAATTCTTTTCTCTCTGTGTACAAGTACAATTTCAGCTGCTGCTGTGGTGGTTTTTCTTGCTGCACTTGGTGCACTTTTTCCCGCTCTCAGTGGGTGTCCTCAAATATCTCAATCTTTTTATCTTTCTCTCTCTCTCAAACTGCAACTGCAACTGTTATCTGCGAAAGTGAAAAGAGAGAACGATGCAACTTTGTGTGATCTCTGGATTGGCGGGAAAACTGTGCCTCTTAAATAAAATATAAAAATATAATAATTATAATCTTTCAAAGGTTACTAAATACAACATTCCATTTTCCAATTTCATTTCCAGATTAAAGTTTGCATTTAAACCCATTATAAAACCCATTGTTGGCTATTATTTCGAGTCCAAGATTACGGTAATAACACATCCAGTGGCTGTAAAGCACTACAGCCTGCAATACCTCCCAGACAACCCCCCTATTTGGGACTTGTGACCTTATCGTTATGGCTGTGCAACGGCTTCTTGATGTCTACGCATGACTTGCAGGCCATACCCTCGCTTATCGCTCAGATTTTTCAACAGCTAACGGGACTTTGACCACTGACTCAAGACTGGCCAATGATTCCGTTCCGAACACCTGTACGTCTACCGAGAATTTGGAACTGATACCTGATCTTCCTAGTGGAAAAATTTCAGTTTCATCAACGTCCATCTACATACATATTTAATAATAAATATTAATACAAATTTACATTTAAAAAAGGTATAAATATATATATTTATAATCATATAAGGTTTTAGGTCTGCTTTCATCAGATTTAATGGATTAATAATATAATAATAATAATGAAAAAAATAAAGAGTGTAGCAAAAACATGTTGTTAGTAATACAAATGGTTTATGTACTTTAATTTTAATTTTATCTTTGAGTAATACAATTTTTGAGATACATTTGTATGAATATTATAAGGTTTCTGCAAAACCCTTTGGTATTCTTGGGTAAATCGTAGAAATTATGTGAAAAAAATATACCTGCGAATGCATTTTAAGCATAATTCCCCGTAAAAACGGGTCTTGCCTTCCTTTCTGTTTTTTTTTTTTGTTTTTTTTTTTTTTGTATATTTTTTCTCCATAGGCCGGGTGCATTCACCTCGTGTGCCAGACGTGTTCGAAGTCGAAACCAAACACTTTGAGCCGCAAGTTGCGTTCGCTGGGGGGAAATTCTGCGTTTGAAATTGACACTGCGTTCCGCCACAACAGCAACAAAAGCATTCGTAACGAAAAGGCTACAAAAACAACAATTAGTGGAGAGCAACGTAAGCAGAACTCAAGGCCATTAAACGGCAGGGCCCTCTCGCTCTCTCCTCCCACATTCCCATAGTTCTATTTCCCTCACTCGCAGGCTTAATTTGCATGCACGCTCTCCGTCTCCTCTTTCCTCTTTCCTCTTTCCTCTTTGCTCCTTTGCAGTTGCATCGACTTGTACATACATACATATGCATATATGTATATACTATACTTGGCGGTATCTAAATGCCGTAGAGCCGTATACTTGTTATTCAACAGTTGAATAAGAAGGCGATGCAATTCGCAGGCCCAGTTTTATTTTATGTGCACTGTGCACATGTATTGAATATCTAAAAATCTAAAACACACACACACATGTACAGTCAGGGCCATAATTATAGTAATGTGACAAAGTTAACTACTGTAGTAAAGTTAACTACTTCGCGTGCAGTATGGTAATTAAGCGTTGTCTGTCAAGACTTGTATACTTTGAACCTTTAGGTATTATCTTTATAATATTGCTAAAAAAAAAAATTACATTTTAATAAACAAGAGACATTTTTTAAATTTATTAAGATTTCTTTGAATAATAATATTCATAATATGAAATAGATCATATATTTTCTATAACCCAGTGACCTATTTATATGACCTCGACTGTGTAGAGCGTGCAAAACTTAAGTGAATCGCAAACACAACAATTCGCACTGTTTGTGGGTTTTGTGCTTTGTGAACTTTGTACCCTGGCTCAAAGCCCCCGCCCCCGCCTTCCCTGGCTGCTTGGAGCGCGAACGAAAAACCAAAACAAAATCAAAATCAAAATGTTTATACAAACCTGTTTTACTCGACTTCATTAACGATGTTGGCGGCTGCATCCGACTTGAGTCTTTTCTTTATTTCTCTTTTCACATATTTTTCATTTGCTGCAGGCGCACCTCTGCTCCAACTTGTTTACGCAGTTATTTTTGTTATTTTAGAGCTGGGTTATGGCCGGGATTTAGATTTGTCGGGAGGAAGGTTCAACTTTTCGGGTGCTTTATCAGTTTTTATTTGGTGGCTGTGATTTTTTTATACGGGGGCTTTGGTGTTTGGTCTCCACAGGTCTCCGTTTCTCCGTGTCATCATTACACAAACACTAACATACACACACAAACACCTGCACTTAATGCGGTAATCTGATGCGTTCAGCGTTTCTGCTCAAACTGCCGCCAACTTGATGCTTTCCTGCGGGGAGAGGGTGAGGAGGGGCTGGGAATGGAAGAGGTTGGGTTTGGGGTTGGGGGCATTGGCGATTGGGGAGTGAAGAGCGACAGCGCGCCACGACCACGTGGTGGTTGTTTTTGCAATGTGAGAGCTGTCACTCACAAGAGAGAGAGCGAGAGAGAGAGCGAATAAGCCGGGGGTAGTTTTTGGTATTTTGACAACCTTTTAGCTAAGTTTCTAACCTTTTTACAACTGTCACATTCCTTAGCCTGGTTTTCTACCTTTCTTGAAGAGGAGTGAATCGATAAATCGATAATATCATTTAATATGACCGATAACGACAATCAGCTGTTTCCTTAACAACATTACTCGCGGGGCGAATCGAAAGCGTCCCGATCCTAAAAAATGGCCCAGTTCGAGAAGGAAATCGTGCAGGCGGTGCTGATTGCCGACAACAATGTGTGGAACTTCAAGCCGCTCTCCGACGAGGGCTCCACGGTGCGTATTCCATTCATGGCCGGCGGCCACGAGTCTCTGAATTAACGCCCCTTCCTCTGACCAGGCTCTGCTGCCGCTGGTGAATGTGAGCATGCTGGACTATGCGCTGATCGCCCTGAATCGCAGCGGCGTGGAGGAGGTCTTCGTGTACGCCAGCCTCTACCTGCAGGACGTCCGGGATCACATCAAGTGAGTGGTGTAGTGCCAATGGGAGATGATGCAATTGTGCTGATCGGTGGTGATTTGTTGTGCCTCTTTCAGGGCGGGCATTGCCACGTACGCCTCGTGGTCCTTCAAGATGACAGTGCATGTGATTGGCGGCGAGGGATGTCGCTGCTTTGGCGATGCCATGCGAGATTTGGACGCCAAGGCTCTGATACGGGGCAACTTTATACTGCTGGGAGCGGATACGGTAACAAATGCCGACCTGCGGCCGGTGCTGGAGCAGCACAAGCGGCAGGCCAAGTTCGACAAGGGCACGGCCGCTACGCTGGTGTTCAAGGAGTGCTCCAATAATGTGCGCACAGGCAACGAGCTGCTCATAGCCGTCGATCGTCGCAACGATCGGTTGCACTACCATCAGCGTTTAAAGGTGCACCAGAAGGAGTCACGCTACCAGATACCGCTGGACATCTTCCTGGGCAACTCCTGCGTGGCGCTGCATCACAATCTGCTGGATCCACAGATAGCCATCGGGTCGCCGTCCATGCTTTCGCTGTTCAGCGATAACTTTGACTTCCAGACCCGCGACGACTTTGTGCGCGGCCTGCTGATCAACGAGGAGCTGCTGGACAGCAGGATCTATGTGGCCCTCCTGCCGGCCGCCCAGTATGCGCACAAGGTGAACAGCTGGCCGGCGTACCAGCTGGTCAGCCGGGACATTATCAACCGTTGGGCCTATCCACTGGTACCCGACATGGGCGTCTACAGGCTGCAGCAGCAGTATGTCTTCCACAAGGACAACATCTACAAGAGCCACGAGGCGCACGTGTCCAAGGTGGCGCTGCACGAGAATGTGGTGATCCAGGCGGGCAGCCACGTGGACAGCGGCTCGGTGATCAGCGACAGCGTCATTGGGCTCAACTGCCGCATCGGCAAGAACTGTCGGCTGACCAATGTCTTTCTGATGGCCAATGTCACCGTCAAGGACAATTGCCGGCTGGAGCACTGCGTCCTTGGTGACGGTGCCATTGTCAACGAGGACTGCGATGTGAGCGCCGGCTGTGTGCTTGGTGCTAAGAGTGTGCTGCCGGCAAAGACGAAGCTGGCCAAGACCCTGATCACCAGCACGCCCACCACTCAGCTTACGGATGACCAAGAGCAGCAGGAGGCGCCAGGTGGGCGGGAAACCCATTCTCTTTCTAGTTAGTAACTTATCTTCCTTTTTTTTTCTAGTGGAACTGCAGTCTCTGGGGCCTCATGCCTTCATCATCAGCGATCTGACCACTGGGGATCCCGAGGACTCTGACGGCGACGACTTCCTGCCACAGAAGCCTCTAAGCATACCCAAAATGGGTGACCTGCTGTCACCGCTGGACGAGGTGAGCTACTGCAGCGACCACAGCGAGGATGACGACGATGCTTCGCGGGCGGTGACGCCGCTGCCTGATGACACCAACAGTGAGACTCACCTCTTCCTCTCTCTCTTTTTTATTTAACCTCCCTGATCCTTTTTAAGTCTTCCTCGGCGAGGTGATTGATTCCTTGACCCGCGGCTACCGGGAAAAGTCCAATCCGGACTTTCTCATCCTGGAGATCAACTCGTCGCGTTATGCCTACAACATGTCCCTCAAGGAGGTCAACTTCAATGTGGTGAAGGCCGTATTTGGCATGCAAAGCATTGTGGAGCCGGCGAACAACAATGTTTTGGTGGCCATTAATGCCGCCTTCAAGCAGCTGGGACCGGTGGTCTCCAACTATATCAAGAGCGAGGACGCCATGCTGGACTGCCTCAAGGCACTGGAGGTGCTGCCTATCTTCTTCTATTTCTATTCTCTCGTATAACACTGCACCTTTTTTTCCATCCAGGACGTTTACGAGGAGAACCCGCTGGTCAGGGAGAAAATCTCGCAGATTGTCCACTACCTGTACGACAAGGACTTTGTGTCCGAGGATGCCATCCAGGCCTGGTACGAGCAGTTGGACGACCAGGAGCATGCCCAGCTGCGCCAGAGCCTGGCCAAGCTTGTCCAATGGCTGGACCAGTCCAGCGAAGAGGATGACGACGATGAGGATGAGGATGAGGATTAATTAGACTTTTGACTAGCGATTTTAAACGACTTTCTTCTGCTGCTTTTTGTGACTTTGTAAATTCCGGAGATCATGCAATGGTTTCACCGAAAGATAATTAAATAAAAAATTAAAAACTAAAAATAAATAAAATAAAAATCAATGTTTATCTATTGATTTTTAAATATATTTTGCTTGCTTTGATAACTACCTGAAAAAAAAAATCAAAAAAATATGTAGCTGGGGCGAAAAGATTGCCCATAATCCTAACTCAAAATCTAAATAAAATTAAATTTAATTAAAAGAACAAAAACTAAAAATGCTCCCTGGCAGAAAATCCATAAAAGACCACATTTTATTTGAAACTTTATTGCCGTTGCTTTTCTATACAACTCTCAATGCATTCTATAAGTTTGTTTCAATAAATTCTTTACAGATTCTGCATTAAATAATCAATGGATCGGCGGTTCCCTGACGAGGGAGATGATGGCCTCCGCGTCCACTTCTTGCACACAGTGGAGGCAAAGGCTTGGGGTTGCTGGTCGTTGCACCTTCTATTGCAACAAACTTGGATTTTTTTTGTTAAACCTAAAGGAGACAAGAAAATGGGGAACCAAAAAAAATGGGGACAGGGGAGAGGGACTACCATCTACCATCTACCATCTACATCCTCTACTTGACGTAGACGAACTCATCCCCGGAGAGGTCGGCCGCCATTTTCAGCTGCTGCAGTTCCTCGTCGACCATTTCGTCGTCCTCCGTTTCGTCATTCGAAAGGAACTCCTCCTCCTTCATCGACTCGATGGTGATCTGGGTGTCGTCGGTGGCGGCCGCATTGGGAGACTGTGAATGCTCTGGCTCATGCTCCGGTTCCGGCTCCGGCTCCGGCTCCGGCTCCAGATGATGCTCCTCCATTTCGGGCTCTGTCTCCTCTTCTGCCTTCGGCTTGTGCTCCTGCTTCTTCTCCTTCACCACCTCCTCCTCCTCCTCTTCCTCCTCCTCCTCCTCCTTCTGACTCCTGTCTGAGTCTTCTGAATCCAGTTTCTCTTTCTTCTCCTCCTCCTCTTTCCTTTCAGCTTCCGCCTCCGACTCTGGGTCTACCCTTTTGCGTGGCAACTTGCCAGGCTCATTGCTTCTCTCTTCCGACTGCTGCTGCTGCTGCTGCTGCTTCTGCTCCTTCTCTTTCGTTTTCGCCTTCGAGCTGTCTTTGGATTCGTCCTCCTGCTCGTGCTCCTCCTCTTCCTCCTCCTCCTCCTCGTCCTGCTGCTTCTCATCCACACTCCTGGCAATGTCCTTGGTAATGAACTCCAGCCGCGCCTGCACGCTCTTCCTGAAGACCTCGCTATTGTCGCTGCAGAAGAGATTGGAGCGCACCTCCTCGAGGCAGCCCTCGAAGACCTTGTTGTCGCCGTTCAGATTCTGGGTGAGAATCAGCAGCGTGGTTAGGTTCTTCAGCAGGCGGATCATACGCGGATTCTTCACCAGCCCCTTGTTCATCTCGTCCACCGTGAGGGCAGCCTTGGCCCGGCACTCTTCGCGCATATACGTCGGCGAGATCATGGCCTGGACATTGGGATTGCGCGTGAGGCTGGAGGAGAGCTCCTGGACCTTGGTCAGCTCGAACATGAGATCGACGTTGTTCTTCTCGATGGACACAATGTTGTAGGCGTATTGCCGCTGAAAGTTATCTGCGATCTGGCGACGATGGCACTCGCCGTTCTCGTCCTGGTTGATCATCTCGGCCAGGGCCAGCTCCGCGGTGCTGTTCATCTTGTTCAGCCGCTGGATGCGATCGGCCTTCACCGCAATGTGCTTCTGCAGGTACACCAGATGCTCGAGCAGCGTGCTCGAGTAGCTGTGCCGATGCTGATGCTGCTGATGTCGGGCCAGCTGCTGCCGGATGGGGCTTTCGGCCACCGAGTCCTGGCCCAGCAAAGGATCGCTCTTGTTCAGCTTCATGCTGAGGGCTTTTCGGGCGTCAGCATTGTTGCTGGCCAGATGATGCTTCTGCGGACTGCCAGCACCAGCTGCTCCTCCTCCTGTTCCTGGCCCCGCCCCCTTTTCGTTCTTCTTCTGCAGATAATTGCTGGAGAGGCTGGCCGTGAAGCCCAGGTTGGTGGTAAACCCGAGATTGTTGGTCTGATAGATGCACATCAGGTTGGGCCGGAAGTCCTTGGTGAAGCTGTGCAGCGGCAGCATCTCGTGGAAGTTCTCCGACACGATCTCGTAGTCCGGCACGGCGTGAGTGCCCAGGCCCAGCCGCTCGAAGGTCACCCGGTACATGGCGTTCAGGGAATCGTAGGCAGCCACCGTGCCGGCAAAGATGCCGTCCTGGGGCGAACGCAACCTGGCCGTCACCTTGGTGCCCAGCGGCAGCGGCATCGGTATCTTCTCGGGCATATCCGACAGCAGCATTGAGTCCTTGAGCTCGCCAGGCTTTCGGGACTGCAGGGTCCTGATGAGCTGCCGCTTGCGGTCCAGCTCCTTGCGCTCCTCGCTGAAAAACTTGGCCGAGCAGCGACGCGGCCGGCCCATCCGTCGCCTAATGTTGATCCACTCGTGGCGGGTAAGCAGGCGGGGTCCCAGGCGTGGCGCCAGCTCATTCACATGGGTCATCACCTCGTCCCGGCTCTCGAAGAGCGGCTTGTCCACATACGAGTAGAACCACTCGGCAATGGCCCACTTGTGAGCCTTGGGCAGCTTGAGGACATTCCGCAGACGCATACCGATGGACTGACCCAGTCGCTTGTGGGCCGCCGCATGGGCCTCCGCCTGGGTGGCCTCCTCCTCGGCGGCGGCCACTGCTGCTGCTGCTGCCGCCGAGCCCTTGCCACCGATCAAGTGGGCACCGCGTCCGCTCTTCACCAGCTTGCCGGATGTCTGCAGCTTGCCCGCCGGCGAACCCTTCGATGGCGTCTTCTTGTGCCTGCCCAACTGGGGCGGCTGCTGCTGCTGCTGACTGCTGGCCGAGTTGGAGCTGGAGCCGTCACTGGAGCGCATGTAGCGGGAGACAACACCCTTGCGCTTCTTCAGCACCTTGGAGGGCGTGAGCGGTGTCTTCTGGGCGGAGCCTCCGCCGGCGGAGAGCGGCGGCCGTCCGGGCATCTTCTTGGGCGCCAGGCTCATGCGGAGCGGCTTGTCATCGTTGATGATGTTCTCGTCGTAGAACAGGCGATTCTTCTTGCGGATGCGGGCCGGCATGCCGCGGGCATTGAGGGTCAGGATGGGTGCCTTTTGCACCTTGGGCTTGGGCGGCGGGGCGCTGCCCACGCGCTGCAGCCCGAGCGTGGCCAGGCTGAAGGCCGGCGGCTCTACCTGCTCCTCCGGCTCGCTCGTCTCATTGCTGCTATCCTGTTCCTGGTCATCGTCGTCGTCATTCTCCTCCTCCTCCTCGCCCTCGTCCAAGTGCTCCTCCTCCTCATCCTCGCCCTCGTCGAGTTCAGCGTCGGGCTCCTCGCGATCGTTGTTGTCATCGTCCTCCACGTCCATTGGCTCCACCCTGGTGGATCGTCTCTGCTGTTGCTGCTGCTGCTGCTCCTCCTCTTCCTCCTCGCTGTGGGCGGATTGTGTCCGGGCTGCAGCCGACTTCCTTCCCCGGCCTCTCTGGGCTTCGGCGACGGGCATTCTCACTGGGCGAGCAACAAAACGGCTGCAATTCAGGGAAGATAGGGGGATAAGTAAGAGCAGGGAATCGTTTGGGGAAAGTACACTCAGCACCTTAGCTCATCTCAGAGATGTACAGTGGATAACACAAATATTCGGTGTTTTATTTATTATATTATTTTTTCAATTTCAACAACATAATTTAAGAAATGGTAAGGCTTGTTTTATTAAGTTTTTTTATGGAGAGATAAATAAAGAGTTTAAGTTGAAATTTAAAATTAAAAAAAAAAAAACTTTAATATTGGATTTTGCCTTATAAAACACAAGAAGAAAATAATTTATTTGGAATATAAATTAAGTCTAATAACCACTTATTTTTATCACTACAGATTTTTTGATTTGTGGCGATTTTCCTGGTAAACTTGTTTATTGTTAATATAAGTTTATTGTTAAATTTTTTAATAAAAATAAATTTTTTAAGGTAAGCTTGATGATGTTTAGTAATTATACATTTGAAATTTAAAACATAAAAAACATTGAATATTAATGTTAACCACTGTAAAGTAAAAGTAAAAATGCCCAAAATTGCTCATGTTTGGTTTTGAGTTTATTTCATTTTTTTTTTTGTTTTATACTCTCCGTACATAATTGTTGTAGTTGCTTCGTTTCGTATCTTTTTTTTTTGTTTATTTTGTGTAATACTTTAAAGGATCTCGTATATAAGTATGCATGTATGTATTATTTTCACAGAACAACAAAGACTTTTTACACACGCTTAAGCAGAAATATGACATCGAAAGAAGACGAAGAAGTTATCAATATAGGAATTACAATAAAAGTAAAGTTCACAAAAAAAAAAAATGTATATATGTATGTAAAAAAAAATTAAACACCTGACTTCTTCGCTCTATATAATTTATTTTATTTAGTGTTTTTTTTTTCGTTTTTGTTTTTGTTTTCGTTTCGCAACTTTGCTCAATACATTTGTTTAGGTTTTCCTCTTTAGGTATATATATATAACAATACATTAGGCATAACAAATATCAATAATAATAGTAATAGTAGCATACAATAGTAATAATAATAATAGTTGTGTAATAATAATAACAGCTTTTCAATCTTTGTTTTTTTTTTTTATATAATTTTAATTGTTTTTCCTTTGCGTTGTGTGTGTGTTTGTGTGTGTTTTGCATCTGGTTAATTGTTGTTTACTTTGTTAATATTTGGACTTAGTTTTCTGTTTTCCTTCCGCACTTGGAAACCGAACAACAAAGCAGAAACACGAGGTGTTGTGTGGGTAAAAGTTAGGAAACTAAAACATAAAATGGACGTAGCAGGGGGGTATTTAAACAGGGGGCATATTAAAATCGTGTAATACATTAAAATACAGATACGGATACAGATACAGATATATAGGGTAAGTATATATATATATAAATAAATAACAAAATGTGTGTTGTATTGAATTTTCCGCTTTCCGTTTGCTCCTCTCTCAAGTTGCCTTCTCTTTTTAACTTAATGCTGCTTATAGTGCTTGGGTTTTCCTTTCCTCAAGTTTTCAGTTTAGTTTCGTCCTTTGACTGTTACTTTTCGCTTAGCTTTTCCTTGTTTCCATTGCCTTACTTAGTTATTATTTAAGGAAACGCCAGACGTTTCCGGGTTTTATCTTTGAATAATTATTGTTTTGTCGTTTCTGCTTCACATGATCTCCTGAATCTTCCATCCTGCATCCTCCAATCTCCATCTTCTCGCTGCTTTTGAAGCCCGCGCTGCTGATTGCCTAATAACCTTGCCTTATTTTTCAACCTCATCCACCTCCCTCTTAGACATTGAATCGCGTCTCGGAGCCATCGGCCAGCATCAGGGTCACCGTCCGATTGTTGATCCACACCAGCTTGGCCAGCCGCATCGGATTCAGGCGCGAGACATCCGGTATCGGGGCCGTCGAGTAGCCCTTGGTGCAGCGCGTCTGCGACTGGCCCAGGCCGAACATGCCCGTCGAGGTCTGCCAGAAGGAGAGCCGATTCTCGGCGCACGAATACGAGACGAGGTACTTGCCGTCCGGCGAGAAGGCCAGCGAGGTGATGGGATGCGTGTGCGCCGGTATCATCTGGCACTTGTTCTGCCGCAGCTCATAGATGGCCAGGTTGCCGCTGTTGGCGCCCACGGCAATGCGACGGGTCTGGGCGCAGTGCGAGATCTGATTGAACTTGCAGATCGAGGGACAGAGCTCCGCCAGGCCGCGACTCTTCAGCTCATTGCTGTCCACACAATGCAGGGCTATGTCCATCACCTCCACGAGGAGACCGGCAATCTCCGATTGCATCTTGTCGATCAGCATCTCCACGCACTGCAGTATCTCGCCCTTGGCCTTGTGCAGGACGGACTGGGTCAGCGGCGTGTTAATGGACTGGGCATTCTGCTGCATCGTATTGTACCTGGCCACCTCCCGGGCCATTGTGGTGATGAAGGCCGCCGGCCGGGCGGTGGCTATCAGGCGCAGCGCATGCCTGGCTGTCCGGCAGGCATCCGCCTGGGGTGTCAGCGGGAGCTTGTAGTTTAGATTCGGCACCGCCTTGCCCTCGCACGAGATCTCCAGCAGGCCGAGCAGCACCTTGGACACGTCCAGGTATGGTTCCCATACGGTGAATCCCCTGCCCAGCAGATCGATGGCCGCTCGGCGGAGTGGCGTATACTGTGGCAGCTTGGGGGATGGCGGCGCATACAGGAGATGGGCCAAGGCCATCGAGGTGAGGCGGGCCAGGTTGTTGGCTATGCCGAAGCCCTCGACCACGCTCGATTTCCGGCGCTCGCCGCCGCCAACGCCGCCGGCAAGAGTGGCGCCCGTGGCCAGGCTTATGCTGCCGCGATGATTGGGCGACTCCTGCGAAATATCCTGACCGAACTCGGCCCCGATGACGCCCAGGAGTATGACCGCTGTGGTCTGCTTGCGTTTTAGCTCCGACAAGCTGGATGGTTTGCGTATTATCTCCTCCTCCTCCTCCTCGTAATCCTCGTCTTGGTGGGCATCGCCGCCGGTCACTCCACCGCCGGATCCCATTCCACCGCCGCCGCCGCCGCCTATAGTTCCACCTGTTCCGCCTCCACCAGATCCAGAGCCAATACCGCCGTTATTGGCACCCGAACCGGATCCAGCTCCTCCGCCGCCGCCGCCGCCTCCGCCCGCCGGCTGACTGAGCAGGGCCAACTGCTGCTGGGCGCCGACAATCGGTTCCGTGTGCGTGTACAGCGGTAGGTACTGGGCCCAGCTCTCCACCAGCTGCTTGCGTCCCTTCTTGCCCATGCGGGTGAGCTCACCCAGCAGTATCTGCTGCGCCGCCTCCCGGATCTCGATGCAGTGGTGCTGCCAGCGCTTGACCATCATCTCCACCTGCGGCCGCTTGAACTTCTTTGGCTCCAGGGCCTCGATCTTGTCCGGCAGCAGGAAGCAATGGTGGGTGGCCAGCAGACTCCAGGCGTGCTTGATCTGCGAGATGTGGTGGGCCATCAGCTCCTCGCGCTCCTCCTCGTTGCTCAGCGTCGAGTCCGTGCGCTGTGCCAGGCGCTGCAGCTTCTTGTGCTTCTCGCTGTCCGGCAGGAAGGAGGCGGCGCTCATCGAGAGCAGCGTGTTGGACATGGCCACCAGGGCGAGGATGTGATTGGTGGTCAGCGTGGTGCTCAGTTCCCAGTGCAGGCGCGACGTAAATACGGCTGTTAGATGCTCCAGACGCTGCAGCTCCTCGGGCAGCGGACGCTTCTTGGAGCTGGAGGGCAACTGGATGCCCGGCGGGATGGCATAGTTGTTCTGCCACGTCGGCAGCAGCAGGGACATGTAGCCGGCCTTAGAGAGGACACCGTACGAGATGGGCACAATGGGACGCAGGAGGCCCAAACGCGTCTCGCACATCTTGTCCAGATGCGGATCGAGGCCCCACGAATGGAGCAGCGAGAGCAGCAGTTGCGCCACCTCCATCACATGGGTGACCTCCATTTTGGAGGCGATCTTGCTCTTGAGATCCTGCTGCTCCTCGTGCGGCTCGACGGCCTTTTGGAGGCTCTCCACCTTCGCCTGCACCTTCTTCTCCACAATCTCCGTCTTCTCCTTGAACTTCTGGACCAGGCCATGCTTGTCCTTGTCCTTCAGTATCTTCTCCACATCCACCGCCTTGTTCTTGACCTTGCTGAAGAAGTCGCCGATCTTCTTGCTCGCATCCAGATGCATCGACTTGCCGTCCTTGGGGTTCTGCAGGTGCACTCCGAGCGCCTCCAGCGTGGCCGGCGTCATCTGGGCATACTCCTCGCTGTGCAGCTCAAAGATCAGTCCCTCGATGTCAAAGAAGAGGATGTGACTCTCGGCATCCTTGGGATTGGTGCGCAGTCCCTGGATGACCAGCGGATTGCTGCGGTGCTTCATTAGGAAGTCAAAGTTGCCCTGGTTGTGTCCCTGCAGCTGCTGGAGCTGCGTGATGCCACGCTGCGTGGCATGCCGTATGGCGTTCATGTTGCGCGACTTGAGGCCGCGGAAGAAGTGCACCGCCGGATTGGCCATGCCCATTTCACTGGCACTGGAGGCGCCGCCATTCGAACCACCGCCGCCGCCGGAGCCGCCATCTTCTGCCTGCTCGTCGCAAGCGGAGAGCACCTCCTCGGCCAGCATGCCGTGAAGGACGCGATCCAAGTGTCCCGTCTCCATCTGCCACACGTATACGCTGCCATCGGAGCATCCGACGATGAGGAAGTCGTCCAGCGGGCGCCACTTGATGGTGACCACGGGAAACAGGTGGCGACTGGCCAGCGTCACGCATTTGCGCTCCTGCAGGGAGACCAGCGTTACCGAATGATCCGAGGCCACCGAGCAGATGCACTTCAGTATCCTCGGGCTGCAGCTCTCCGGCGGCACCAGGAGCTGCGTTATCTCGCCGGCATGGACACAGAATCGATGCAGCAGGCTGCCGCTGTACAGATCCCACAGGCAGACGGCGAAATCAATGCCGCCGGACAGCAGGTGGGACTTCTCGTACCGCGAATGGATCATCGAGGGGCAGAGCAGGCAGTTCACCCTGCCGCGGTGACCGTAGAGGATCTGATGCGAGGGCCAATCGCTGAAATTCTGCTTGATCCCCACCAGGAGCTGCATCATTACCGTCTGGGTGGCCGGGACAATTACAATGCTGCCGTCCTCGCGTCCAATCACCAGGCGACTCTGCTGGGGCAGATAGATGCTCGAGGTGAGCTTCACCGGCGATTCGGTGATGCGCGACAACTGGTCGAGGATGCCGACGGGCGGTGGATCCATAATGGACCAAGCCTCCACCAGCGAGGTACACACGTGCGGCTTGAGGACACGCGGCGGCATCTGCTTGGCCTGCAGTATGCTGATGTTATCCAGCGGCACCTCCGGCACATTCCACACGGAGATGTAGCCCTCGGAGTCACCGCGCAGTAGATTGTGCTGGCCGCCAGTGCCCTGGAGCAGCTTCATGGCCGGCGGACAGGAGAGCACCTTGTCGCCGGCATGCTGCAGGACATAGTACAGGTAGGGGGCATCGCGGACGACGCTCTTCGAATGGAATTCCTTGTTGTCCGGAATGCAATTGGCGGGCAGCTTGTACAGATACCCCTTGCCCTCGTCCGTCCAGAGCATGACGCGGTCGGAGGTGATGAAATCGCCGCCCTGCCACCGCTCCCGGGCCGGGGCAATGACGGAGCAGAGGACGGTGAAGTCACCGGCATCGTAGATTTGCCAGTACTTGGTGCACACAAGGAGCACCGTTCGCTGGTTCTGGGCACAGCAGTTCATGGTGATGGCGTTGAGGCATCGGATCTCCTTCGATTCGTTCTCGTAGATGGGCTCCGCATGCTTGTTCTCGTTGCCCGTGAGGGTCCACACCTTTACGGTCCCGGTGGTGGTGATGGCCAGCACCACATCATCCTTGCGACGCATCGGACGCAGCACATGGATGGCGGAGATCCAGTCCGGCTTAACCTTGGAGCTGAGCACATAGATGACCTCGAGGCTGAAGGGATCCATGACCATGATCTCGGCATAGTAGCCGATGCAGAAGAGACGCACATCCTCGCTGTTGGCCGTGTGATAGCTCTGGATTTGGGTGTGAACCTGCGGCAGCTTAACTGCCTCCATGCACTTGCCGTCCGTGAGGTCCCAGGTGCACATCTCGCCGTTCTCCGACGAGCTGACCAGAAAGCTGTTCTCCGGCAGGAGAGAGGCACGCACCAGGCACAATACCGGGGCGGAGTGGCCCACCAGGAGGCAGCGCGGTGACATCTTCAATGTGCTGGGCTCCACCTGCCACAGGCAGATCTGTCCATCGTAGCAGCCGGTAACTAGCGTCAGCTGGTCATCCGATAGGAACACGCTCGAGATGCAATGGGTGGGCGCTGTGGGTCCCCAAAGGACCACGGGCACCACTAGATTGGTACTCACCATGGCGCTGGCTTGATCAGGCTGCTTTTTACCTGCTCAGAGCACCGTCGTGCTCCAACTGCTGCTGCTGCTGCTCCTCCTCCTCCTTGGTCTCCTCTTCCCTCGATCTCCGGCTGCTGCTGCTGCTGCTACTGCTGGCTCTGTAAAAATGGTTCTTGAGTAAACATTTGCTCACGTCCACAGCCACATACACCCGGGTGATGGTGTGGTATGTGGTATATGGTGGCATCGTCGCCTGTGTGCGTTCTAGTGCGTGCGGGGTACAGTGAAAGCTGCTAATCAGTGACTCATTCGCTCGCTCACCGCCCAAGGTTGTCTTGGCTATATTCTAGGTCCATTTAAAACTGATTATATTCTAGTGGAAAATGGGTTTTAGGAAGGTCTGCCAGTGCTTGGGCCCTCAAACCTCCTGAGAAACCTTTTTATTAGTTGAGTTATTTATTAATTGAGCTTATATTTCAACTAAGAAACCTTTCTCTACTTGAGGCACTCATTACACTAATTTAAAAAGGCAAAACCAAGAATCGGTAGATACTTTTCCAAAGGTTTTTGGTAAGCTAAACGTAAATCCGGTTTCACAAAATTTTCTATACGTCAGGATTTGCAACAAATAAGGTTTTTAAGGACTTTTGAGGTGTTGAAATTCAAATACAAATTAAAAACTGTTCTTGCCCTTAAAAATTAGCTTTTAAAATTTGAAAAAATCTTTAGGGATAATCAAGATATCAAAGGATATTCCGGTTTTTGGTTCCAAAAACTGTGTTAAGATTCAGGAAAATATTGGTTAAGCAAGATTTATGAAGGCTATTTCTAGTTACAGAGTAAACATTACAGGCAGTTCCATTTCTTAGGGCCAAACCGAACATAATTTAGATGTTACTTCTATTTCATAATCATGAGTGCTCTGTTTTTCTATTAATGTAAAAACCCATCAGTAGCCTTCCTGAAGCTTCTTCAACTCTAATCCTTGGGAAAATGCGTTGCTGAGGGCCTTAAGTAATGGCTATTTTAAACAGTTTCCCAATAGAAACCAAATTTATTAGAATATGTCAGAGATAAGGGGGGTGCTCCCTCTCTCTCTCTCTCTGGACTAATGCCAGGTGACAACACTTGTCCCAGCGAGCGAGCTTATCGAATCAAAGTGAGTTGCAGGCCAACCTATGACAGCCTCCACTGTACGCCAAAGATAAACAAGGAACGAGGGGCCCGGACTCTCGGCTCCGATTCAAGTTATACAATGGACAACCTTGGGAGATGGAGCGCTCTCCAGGAGCGGAACGGACATCGGATACGAGTTTGGCATATGGAAATGCTGAATAATCTGAATATGGGATGTCTCGCCAATTGAAAGACGATCAATTAATTGGACAAAAGTGGGAGAAGCGGCGACAATTTGGCATCGCAATTTGAGCGGATTTTTTTTTTATTATTTTTGCTATCGCACACACACGCACACACACATGTAGCCAGCACACTCGACTGGCACGCACACAGGGACAAAACAAATAATAATTGTAGATAACTTGGCATTTAGCTAACATTTTTCAGCCGTTTTCCGTATTGGGGTGGCGCGCGTGATTCCTCTTTTTTTTGTTTTTGGCTCGAACTTTATTGCCCGCTGCTGCTCACGATGATGATTATTGATCCTGATCCGCGGACATGCTGCATTCCAGGGCGGACCTCAATGTCGTCGTCGCACGATTCTAATTTATGGACGAGCAGACGACCAGCACAGCACAGCGCAGCGCAGCACAACCACCCCCCGTCGGAGCACAGACACAGTTTTCTGCCGCCGCCTCTGCTCGGTTCCACAATTACAACACACACGTTGCTGCTGCTGCTGCTGTTATTGTTTTTGTTACTGCTGCTGCTGCTGCTGACTATTGTCGCTGTCTGTATTTGTTTTTGTTATTGGCCACTTTTTCGTATTATGCATATTTCCATTTTTCCCGTAGAACTGTTGCTGCTGCTGCTGCTCCTTGCACTTTACTTGCTAAATTACGGTTACTCGTGTACAGCACTTGCTTGCTCTCCCGTTGTTTTTCGCTATATTCCGCTAGACGTTGCTTCGTTTTCGTTTTAGTAAGCTTTTCTTTTTCTATTTTTCTATATTTTTTTTTTGTACACGACAGAGAGGCGCACACGAAAGTGTTTTATCGACCGTGGGCCCATAAAAAAAAATTTTCGATAGGTTTTGCGTGTGCGCAGGGTTGTCGCGGCGCCGTGGGTATCGCCATTGCCTTGCGAACGGCGACAACTCTGCCCTAAAAATTTAATATTTTCCACAAATTGTTTATAATTTCACAGATATCACTAGGCTGGCATAAAATCTAGCCAGCAAACGTTACGCACTTGGGTGTTAACTTAATTGGCAAGGTTTTGGCGCATTCACGGGGGCTCCAAAGGCGAGCCCACATGCCTGCTTTCACAATGTTGTTACTTTTCCAACCAACGGACATTACTCCCGCACCCGGATGGGATATTGCGAAATGCCTGGAGCTGGGCTCGGTAAGATCGGACCGGACGATATAAACCTTGTCTGGACAGATAATTGGCGAGTATTGGTTGGTGGCTTTAACCGGAGAATAGCCACCAAAACAGATCCAACTTCTGTCGATTAACCAGAGGAAGGTGATTCGATGTTGTTTGCAGGCGAAACAAAGGCTTGCCAAGGGGCTGGCCCCCGTACTTGGCTTTAAAGCTTTATCAAAATCAATTCATTGTGAAGTTACTCACCGCTGGGTGCAGTTTCTGCAATTGTTGGTTAGCCTGTTCCTTGTTTATTTTGAATTCCAAACACACAACACAATGCCGTAAGAACACACACTTTTGAATGGCCAGCAAAGAAACAGAGATTGGTGCTGCCAACTCGGGTCAAAGTAAAAGGCGCGCGTGCCGCACAAACAATCGATTTCATTTTAAGTTAAAAAACCGTACTTAAATAATTTTACTACGTTTATTGTGAATTTAGATTCATGTTTTAAATGTTTTATCGGCCATTTGGATGGTGTTTTTTGTTGAAATAGAGCTGGTTGGCAACTGCCAACCTGTATCTACACGCGAATTGACCACCCTGCCGATAGCTCCGATAGTTCTTTGGCCACGAACAGCTGTTTGCACTCTACAGTTGGGCTTAGGCGGTAATCGTAGGCGTTTTGTTATGATGCAAGCTGCTCTTTCATTGTATTTAATTTAATTGTCTAAAAATTAATTTGTTAACTTAAAAAATAAAATAAAATAAAATAATTAAGCTAATCACACACAAGTTAAAAACCTTTAGTTATATCCCAATTTTTGTAACTTCTCATAACTTACCCCGCGTGCAGGGTATTCGCGAATTCATGCCACTGCCCCGCGATTTGCCGTGTTTTGGTTTTTGCGACAACGTAGCCGCTTTGACGACTTCTCCCACATCCACGCTGGCTATGGCGCACTGACCATGCCCATAATTGAATTAGCGCCACTGATTGACTCCTCCTCCGACCGAAGCAACGATGCAGCATTGGATCGACGTCTACAAGTTGCTGCTCTGCACGGTCCTCCTCCTCCTCCTGCTGCTGCTGGCAAACGATGTCAGCGGTCAGAAGCACTTCACCAGGGCCCGGAAGCTGGAGCTGAGGTGGGTAGGAGTTCACCCAACTGCCAGTGCTAACCTCTCTTTTGTACTTTCTCCAGGGAGGACGTGCGTCGCATGTTCCAGCACGCCTACGAGGGCTACTTGCGCCACGCCTCCAACTACGACGAGCTGCGTCCACTTACCTGCGATGGCCACGACACCTGGGGCAGCTACTCCCTGACGCTGATTGACGCCCTGGACACGCTGGCCGTCATGGGTAACTTCACGGAATTCCAGCGTGTCACCCAGCTGCTGGAGCAGAAGATGAACTTCGATCGGGACATCAATGTGTCCGTGTTCGAGACAAACATCCGCATCGTTGGTGGCCTGCTTTCCGCCCACCTGCTGTCCAAGCGGGCCGGTCTGGATCTGGAGCAGGGCTGGCCCTGCCAAGGACCGCTGCTCCGTTTGGCGGAGGACGTGGCCCGGCGGCTTTTGCCCGCCTTTGACACGAACACAGGCATGCCGTACGGAACGGTGAACCTGCGCTATGGCGTGCCCAAGGGTGAGACTTCGGTCACGTGCACGGCTGGAGTGGGCACCTTCCTCATTGAATTCGGAACTCTGAGCCGGCTAACCGGCAATAGCATTTACGAGGAGGTGGCCATGCGGGCGGTCCATGCTCTTTGGTCTCACCGCTCCTCCATTGGTCTCTTTGGCAATCACATCGATGTCCAGAGCGGACGCTGGACAGCTCTAGATTCGGGCATCGGCGCCGGTGTGGATTCCCTTTTCGAATACCTGGTGAAGGCCTCCATGCTGCTCAATCGTCCCGAGTTGCTGGAACTCTTCCACGAGGCCCGCTCGGCCATCGACAAGTATATGCGGAAGGAGGACTGGTACGTGTGGGTCGGCATGAACAAGGGCCACGTCACCCTGCCCGTTTTTCAGTCTCTGGAGGCCTTTTGGCCCGGTATACTCAGCATAGTTGGTGACACGGAGCCGGCGTTGCGCACCATTTCGCGGTACATTGGTGTGTGGAAGAAGTACGGCTTCCTGCCGGAGTTTTACAACATAGCCGCGGGCGAGGCATCGCCCAATCGCGAGGTGTATCCCCTGCGGCCGGAGCTCATCGAGTCGGCAATGTACTTGTATCGGGCGACGCGCAACGAATACCTCCTGGAGCTGGGCGAGCACATGCTGGAGACGATTGAGTTTAGTGCCAAGACCAAGTGCGGATATGCCACGGTAAGCGGAGTCGAACAAAATTTGGAATTTAAATGCAAGGAAATTATGGTTAAGTCAAAGCTTTTGTGATTAAAAGCTGCCCCGAAGTTAGCTTCCTTTTTGGTCTTTCAATAAATTCTATTTTTTTCCAGATTCGCAATGTGGTCACCCACGAAAAGGAGAACCGCATGGAATCGTTCTTCTTGGCGGAGACCAGCAAGTACCTGTATCTTCTCTTCGATGAGGACAACTTCCTGCACGACGACGGCTCTGGCGGTGAGCTGCTCTCCACCGAAGACGATGTCTGTGTGGTTCAGGCCGGCGCCTATATTTTCAACACGGAGGCCCATCCCATGGACATGTCTGCCCTGCACTGTTGCCACGCCCACAAGGAGGATATATATGCCGGCCTGGATCTGCAGCGTTTCAGTATGCGTTCCATTTTCGAGAGAAGCAGAGAGCGTCAGGTGGCTGTGCAGGAACAGTGGACGCCACAGTGTCATCCCGGGAATTACGAGCATTACTACGAGCAGGAGAGAGAGAGGGAGAAGACGGAGAAGACGGCTGCTGGCAAGGATAATGAGAGAGAGTCGGCAAGCACTACCATGGCCGTGGACATTGAGGTGTTCGATGAGTTCCAACAGCCCGCCGGCGATCTGCTGGTGAGCAATTTCGAGCGGATACGCGAGGAGCGGGAGCTCAACCAGAGCCTGCAGCGAAGCGAGGTGCCGCGCAATCAGCTGACGGTAAGTGACCTGGACGACTTCTTTGCTCAGCGAAGGGAGAACTTTGCCAGCGCCGCCGAAGCTCTCAACTATGTGCTCTTCTTCATGGGTAACTTCACCATGGATGTGGCCTTTATCCGGGGACTGCAGCTTTATGACACAAACATCAGCAGTGTCCTGGGTCCAGGTGCCCAGAAGGAGTACGAGTCGCGGATGCGATCCCTCTGGCAGCTGTACGAACTGGAGCAGCAGTATGCGGCCAATATCCGGCTAATCCAGGGCCTGGGCTTGCTCAGTTTCCAGGCGGACGGCGAACGCATGCACGGCCACTTGGCAAATGTGCTAGAGAGCCTGGATAGGTCGTCATCCTTTCAGGAAATGCAGACCAATGGCTCCTCCTCCTCCTCTGCCTCCCCATCGATGCCTTTGATCGATATCCGGCAAGTAATCCTGCAAGCACGCAATGGTTATGCTTTGGCCATAGTCAATACCACTGCCATGCAGGAGTTTGCCCAACGCATCTACCTCTCAGGCACCACGGATGCAGTGGGCCGCTACCGACCGCTGCTGGAGCCCGATGAATTGCGTCAGGAGGAGCGCATGAGGCCCATGAAGCCGGCCGAGGAGCGTGAGCTCTTTCGCTACGCCCGGCGCATTATTGATTTTCGAAAACGCATGGCCGAAACGGTGGACCGTTTGCAGACGCTGATGCAGGAGACTCCACTGGCCGCCAAGGAGGATGCTCATCAGGCATCGACATCTGGCCAAGCGGATGTGGCCACTGTCTATGCCGATAGCAAAGCCAAGGCGGCGCTTGAGGTCATGACGACGGCTCAGCCAGCTGAGTCCAAGCCCCATAGCCAACAGAAGGAGAAGAAGCAGCTCAAGGAAGCAGCTGCTGGTGGTGCTGGTGCTGCTGCTGATTTGGAAACGGAGCCCGAGGAGTCTGGCTCCGTTTGGTCGCAGTTCGTTCAGACAATTCTCCGTAAGACCACCGTGCAGCGGGTCAAGTTCGACGAGGCCGTCCTGCTGGAGAAGACGCGCAAGGCTTTGGAGAAGCATGCCGACAAGGAGTTGCCTCATCATCTGTTTGGCTGCCATCGGCCGGAGTATATCGAGGCCTTTGCCTATCGGGACTTTTATCCAGATGCCCTGTAGTCCCTTCGAACGACACCTCCTAAACACGACTGATATATGTAGATATATGTATTTAGTTAAGTTAAGGGGCTTTACGGGCTTGGCTTGGCTTGGCTTGGCTTGGCTTTTGGGAGAGCAGAGAATCCTCAGACATCTCGCAGAGATTTAATTCCTTCTTAGGGTATGGATAAATACCTCGGCTAATTGGGAGATGGTAGACAACACTGGCCTTTAATGCATTTTTTTTTTTTATTTGTTTTTAATTTAAAATGTTTTATCAACAAAATTAGATAAATTTTGTGTCGTTTCCGAAGATTTCTTTAAATTTAAGTCTCAAAATGTTGTACATTTCTCCTTGTAAGCAACTCTTTTTTAAACTTTTAAGCATTAACAATTATTTAAGAATAAATATATTAGTTTTAAAAAGAAGCAACAGGTTTTCAGGCCTCCTCAGTGTAAATACCCCGCAATTAATTTATTACACACTCTTGTATATCCTTGCTCAAGACATTGCCAGGGCTTGCATATTACTTGTTTAAGGTCTTATACATTCTACATGTCCATGCGTGCCCAGCCAAGCCTGGATTGTAATTAAATTGATTTATTTGTGTATTTATGCATTCCAATTAGATTCGATTAGGTTGCACAACTGCGGGGGCATAAAAAAAGCTCGGATTACGACTCGGGCAGGATGTGGCTTCGCTTGGCTACCCCCGCTCTCTCCTGGTTTTGCGGCTGCGATTGTTTGGACACGCAATGCCAATCGCCCCCAAAATGGGTTTATTTTCGGAAATTGCTGTTTTACTTCAAGGATTCGGTTTTTTGGGCTTGTACCGAATTACGGCAACGACATGAAATGGAGCCAATATATATGGTTGGGAGGGGGGTGCAAGGAACTTGCCATTTTTTAGGGTTAAACCTACACTGCTCCTGCTCCTGCTCCTACTCCTGCTCCCGCTTATGCTTTTACTTTTGCTCCACCACCTCCGCCGACACCCCGCCTCTCGTCCTTTTCTCTGACGTTTTTGCAAAACTGCGATTGTGGGTCACACCACCCGTTGAGCCTGCCCTGTGACTCCTTGGGCGGTGGGTGCGTCATGGGGATGCGTACGTATGCCGTGCCGGCAACATTGCCTGCCATCCGGCAACAATAGCAAAACTTTAATGAGTACAAGTTGCTGCTGGCTGCCAAATGAAGGCAAAAGTGAAAAGACAGGCAGTAGAGTCAGCAGGCAGCAGGCAGCAGACAAAGTAAAAGAGGACCTGGCCCCTGGTGTTGTCCTTCCCAGCTGCAGCCAAGTCAAACGAACCGAGCACGCCACCGACTGCGGACGAATTACGAATTGTATAGAGAGGTGCTCCTTCAGGCATAGAAGGAGCAGCGCAGGAGCAGAAAGTGAAAGCAACGCCATGAAGCCAGGTCCCGAGGGTCCCAATGACGAGGGCGAGGGCGAGGAGGATGGCGAGGGCCAGGATCATCATGAGGGCGATCCCAAACCTTTGCCCTACGACTTTGAAAAGGAGCTCATCGCGAAATCCAATCGGCACATCAGGCTCTATGATACCTTTGTGCCAGTGAGCCAAGGTAACACATGTCCTTTTAAATTCCTTAAAAAAAAAAAAAGAAAAACATTACCAGTAACAACGATCTAGCAACATTTGGGTTTGCTTAATATTTTTGCTTTGCAGTTTATCCCCTAACCCGAAAGTTTTACGCCCAGTTTGAGCAACGACAGCCGCCGAATCCGTTGCGTTACCTGCCTCACACCTGGCCAGAGAAGCAGCTGAAGCGGCAACAGCAGCTGGCCAAAGGTGTTCCCATCCTGGAGTCACAGGTGTACGGATGGCTGCCGCTTCCGTGTCGTGATCGTGCCTCGGATTTGAATTTCCTTCATGCGCCCAAGCTGCGCTGCGGAATGACTGTGCACGGCGAGCGTTTAATGGCGGAGAGGATTACGGAGCGGCCACCGTTCAACGGACTCCGGTTCCTGCTCCACTAAACCCCCCCCCCCCCCTCCCCCCTCGGGCTTTAAATATGTGACTTCGATTTTCAAACAGACTGCTTTCTGTGCTTATTGTAGCTTGAAGCCTTAAGAACTAATTAAGTTGCCCAACAAAACCAAATCGAAAACCGACTTTTAAGGAATCCACTTTAGAGATTGCATTTTTTTTTCATAGATTAATCAAATTATTAAAGTATATCAAGAGTGAATAATATAAATTAGTGTTTTAATCAATGAATAAGTGGGCCAAAAAGGCATTCATTTCGTTCGGAAAACTGTTTTGTGTTTGTTTTTTAAAAGCTTAATAAATCTGCATACATCATTTAAAATTTTTTAAAAATTAATCATTTAAAATTTTATAAAAATTTAACGAAAAAATAGTTTAAAAATGTATTTCCTCCGAACAAGGCTAAAACGATTCGGCTGTTGATGCTGATCAAGAATATATACGATTTATGGGGTCGAAAATGACTGCTTCGCCCAGAGAAAATATTATTTAATATTTTAAAATCGGATTTTAACATTAAAAAACTTCTTATTATTAGCTTGATTTTTTTAATTTAAAAATATCTTAACTCGGCCAAAAAGACATTTATTTCAGT
>JAEIII010014748.1:0-13839 GCA_018905755.1 Drosophila ohnishii | reverse complement strand
ATAGGACACTTTCTCATCTTCTATAAGTCGAAGCTATACAATAGCATTATTTGGGAGTTTGGATGCTACATTATTAATTAAGAAAGCCTTTCAGCTTAATTAAAAAATTAATTAAATTCCACCATCGAAAACCATTATTTATTAGGCACTCTTCTCTGCCTGCAGCGAGTTCTTTGCCGTCTTCAGATGCTTCTTGCCCACGAGATGCTGCTGCAAAGTTGTCACATGGTTCATCATCTTGTTGCAGGGCTTGCAGTAGTACTGGCCAGTGGGTGTGCGATACAGGAGGAGATCCACCCCCTCGGGATTCTCGGTAGCCGAAGCTGAAGCTGCAGATGGCAAGACATCCGGTGGCGCCTTTTGTCCTGCATTGCGAAGTTTGCTCTGGTGCCTGGCCCCGTCCAAATGCATCTGCATCTGATTGGCGGATGTAACGACTATTTTACAAAGGCTGCATGAGCGTTCCGTGTCCTCGGCAGTTTGCTTTGGAGCTTCTCCAACTGCTGGAGCTCCTACAACTCCTGGAGCTCCTCCAACTGCAGGAGCTCCTCCAACTGGTAGAGCTCCTCCAACTGCTGGAGTTCCTCCAACTGCTAGAGCTCCTCCAACCGCCCCTCCAGCTGCTGCTCCTGCTGCTTTCTCTTCAGCTGACCTAGTCTCAGTCTTGAGAAACAGCGTCCCGATGCCAAACCGCCCGTCCGGGCAAACCTTCGCCTCAAACTTGCTCCCGGTTCGCACCCACTTGCCGGCGGCATCGTAGTAACCGGCACCCGAGGGTCGCGAGCCCTTCTGCTCCACCAGCTTGTGCTTCCGTCCCGCATAGTGCTGGCGGGCGTGAGCGGACGAGGTGAGATCCAGGTCGCAGAGGTCACAGTGAAAGGCATTGGGGCCGGTGGGACTCTGCTTTAGCAACCGCTTAACCGGAGGCGCCTGCAGGCCTGCGTCCGAGTAGTTCTTGGCCAGCCAAGCGCTGATATGGCGATCGTGGGCCTTGGACTCGTAATGATCGCGGGCACAATTCATCGAGGTCATCTGCACCTTGCACAGCTCGCAGGACAGCGGCCCGATTAGCCGGTTCAGCTCGTCCGGATAGCTTTTGTCGCGTCCGGGAAACATGGCCAGGGCCTGGGCCTTGCCATTGCCATCATCCGAACTGGTGGCTATCTCTCCATTGGCCTTTCGCTTTGTTGGCTTCGGTGGCTCGCCACCAGGTGCTGTGCCCTGTTTGCCGGGCGCCAGGAGTCGTGGGTTGTCGGTTCCGCCGACCACCGGCGGTGGCGTTGGAGCTCTCACGCCACTTGCAGTGGCTCCTGGCGCCAGGTGGGGTATGTGATAGCCGCTGAGATTGCCGGAGGAACTCATGGAACTTCGCAGGCGGATCTGCTCCCAATAAAGGCGGACGCATGCGTTAAATCAAAAACTTAAAAAAAAGCAAAGATTTTAACCGATTCGGTATTTTATAGTATTCGCCATAATATTAAAAAAATACTGCAAAAAAAAGCTTGTAAAAATAATTAACTTATTTATGATTTATTTATAATTATTTAAAGTTAAGAAATGCAAAAGTATGTTGATTAAAGAAATACATATATTCTTCCATTCTTTGCATTGGCGCTAAACGTTGGCCTTAGCACCTTCTTCGAGCAGCCGGGCTGGTCACACTAGCACCCTGTGGCGAGCACATTGAACATAAAGAGTAATAATAATAACAATAAATTGCAAATATTCATAACTATGCATAGGCGCCGTACACCCAAGACACTGAGCAAACCACCGCCCATTCAAGGTCCTCCCAAAAAGACCGTTCCCGAGGCGGAACCAGCACAGGACTCTAATCCGTCGACGCCCGACGGCGTGCAGTTCGAACTGGAGCTGTGCTGGTGCGTCCAGCAGCTCCAGGATGCCCTCAACGGCGGCAAACTGAGCCAGAAACTGGGTAGGCAAAGCCGTTATCCTTTCCCCACCAGCCAGTAAGCTCATCTGGCACCTCCATTTCAGCCGAAGACACCGCCAAGAACCTGAAGATCCTCACCAGCTCGACGGCGCCGCTTATTAGGAAGCGGCAGGTGATGAAGCAATCCATGGGCGACTACCGAGCCAAGATGCAGCAGGAGGAGAAGAAGCTGATGTTGGGTAAGAAGACGACAGCCTTTTTAGGGTAATTTACCCAATAAACTTAAAATTATTTCCTATTTTTAGCTTCTAAGCAGGTAAAATTCACACCTGCCCCTGCAGCTACAAAGAAATCAAGCTTCGTGAAGAAGTCGGCGCTGTTGACTACTGGCAAAGATTTCCGCTTCGACTTTGCCTTGCCAGCCGCCGCCGCCGACACAAATGAGAATAGCGGCGATTCCGCATCCCAACCAGTTCAGGCTTCCAGCTTGCCACAAAGCTGCGCTGGAACACCATTCAAGTTCAATTTCACCATTGAGGAGGAGTCCGCGAACAACCTTAACTTAAGCGGCCTGATGCTAACGTAGAAAATAATAATAAATAGTAATGATCCAGCTTTTCCAGTGAAAATGTTTCCAAATTGCAAGGAGGCCATGCCCGAGCTCTGGTGAGTTGTTTTCCCCCAACCTAAGCAGCCTTTGGGTTTCCTTTTCTAGCAGCATGTCTCAAGTTCGATACGGGCTCAGTTCAGTTTCACCGTTCGTAAGGAACACAACACAGCCTCAACATTATTTTTCTAATTTTCCGAATCAGAGTCTAAAACTTTCGTACCCTCGTTTCCCTCTCTATATTTTCGTACGAATTTCTATCAAGTGCTATCAAGCAGTCGCGTCAAAATTATGCATATTATCACATTAAAGACTCTCAGCGAGAAGCAGAGGAATGAGGTACTCGAGTGGCTGCGCGAGAACAAGGAGGACTCCATGCAAGTGCGCCGCAAGTTCTCCGATGTCTACGCCCTGGCGGAGCTCCTGCAGCCCGCCTTTCCCAGACACATCGATCTGAACAACTACCCGAGGCGCCACAGCGTCGGCCTGAAGATAAAGAACTGGGAGACTTTCAATTTCAAAGTTCTCTCCAAGTTTAACACGATGCTGGGTAAGGAGCTCATGGAGGAGCTGGCCAATTGCAACCTAAGCGCCGTCGAAGTCCTGATATACGAAATGCTCCGTCTCCGGAAGCAGCAAGTGTCGGCACGGCAGGAGCAGAACTCGGCGTCCGAGAAGGAGAAAGAGGATGCTTCCGTGGAGCAGCAGGCAGAGATCAAGACCATTGAGAACGAAGAGATCACAGTGGTGGATCAAAACGAAGAGTTCAAACAAAACGAAGAGATCAAGGTCGTGGAGCAAAACGAAGATCCCAAGTCCTTGGAGAAGAACGAAGATGTCAAGACCTTGAACCAAATCCAAGAGGGGCCTTTGACAGAGTCAACAGACAGAGTGGACACCCTCGACAAAGCCCAGGTGACCTCCAGGATGATCTTGTACGCTCGCTACCAGGAGCTTTCTCGCGAGTGCCAGGCCAAGTGGAGCATGATCCGCATGTACGAGAACCACGTGCTCTACCTCGAGACCTTGCTCCAGACCAGGGAGAAGGAAATCGAAGAGATGCGGCAAGTAATTCAGAACCTGCAGGGCACGCCCCATTAGCAAGGCCAAAAGCTTGGTCCAACAAACGTTTTAGCTCTATCCATTTGTTACGGATTACCGTTGTAATCCCCAACTTTTTAAAGGGACGATCGGTGAAGGAGAAGGAGAAGCCTGAAGCAAGAATTCTCTCTGACCAAGCCTGTGAACCACTACCAAGGCAAAGGGCAACCGATAATCCCTTTTGTTACTTACAAAAATAAATTGAAATCCGTCTTAGATAAATGGTCTTTTAGATATGAGAAAGGGCTTCCTTTTTGGCTCTTAAAAACAACTTTAAATCTTGTTTTGTTTTTTAGTATTTTTTATATTCAAAATCCGCGCTCTGCTCGCTCTTGTTCGCCGTTTTGGTATTTTCGTGTGTGCCTTTTTGTGACATCGATATCGATATCTAAAAATATCGATTTTAGGACACTTGGATTTTTTAGGTAGAAACTCAAGTTTGCAACACGGTCCCATCCTTAGTTGTTTCCCACGGTCCCAAGTTTTGATTTTTTTCTCTCTGAATGCACCACACACAAAGAAAATGCTGAAAAGTGCCGACAAAGTAAAGGAAAAGTCAAGTGTCTGAGCGCCAGATTAGCCGAGACGTTTTTCCGCCCCGCGGAAAGCGAGCAAGTCCGGAAAACTCAAGCAGCCAGAGGAGAGGAGAGGAGAAGCAGAAGGAGAAGGAGAAGGAGAGGGAGAAGCTGGAAAAAGAGGAGTAGGAGTAGAAGGAGGAGGAGCAGCGACCGCAATGACCACCCAGCGAACACAGACCCAGGCGAGGAGTGCCAACAATTCCGACTCCGACTATGAGACGCTGATGCAGCGCCTCCATATCGGCGCAGGAGGAGGCGGCGGTGGCGTCGGCGCAGCAGCCGGGGGCGTGGCTATGAGAAACTACCAGCGCTCGCCGGGCGCCATCGAGCACTTTCTGCAGGATGGACAGCAGCAACAGATGCTGATGCAGCAGCAGCAGCAGTCACTGCATCATCAGGACTACAAGCTATACGAGCGCGGCAACATCATTGCCGCCTCCAAGTACGCCACACCCCGTCCCGTGGAGCAGGTAATGATGGGCCACAGTCACAGTCACAACGGTAGCGCCCACATCTATGCGCCCACTGCCCAGGTCCTGGGCCAGCGGATTGCACCCCAAAAGCACTCGCCCGTGTACGAGAACCTCGAGTTCTATGGCCAGTTTGATTCCAACCACAAGCGCGCCCAGCCCCAGAGTCCCGGCAGCAGGCAGAGCGCCATGCTCAATGACTACCTGCTGATGCAGCCCATTGGCGGCGGACGTTTTGCCCACACACCAGTCCCAGGGGAGAATTCGGGCGGCGCTAGGAGTGCCGGAGCAGGAGCGGGAGCAGCCTCAGCAACTGCAGGAGGCAGATCCATTGCTCTGGGACCCACTGGCGATCTCGAGGAGCATGCGGCTCCCATCTACGAGAACATCATTCCGCATTCGGGTCAGCGTGCCCAGCCGCAGGCATCGCCGGCCACTGCCACCATGTACCAGGAGATGCAGCCGGCGGGCACCTCGTCTGGCGGCTCGTCGGCATCCACCTCTGGCCTGGATCTCAATGCCCTGCTCGCCTCGCCCATGCACCAGCGCAGCATTAGCAGCAACACGGCCAGCACCAGCGGCGGCGGCTCCCTGGGCTCGCCCACGCAACGCTATAGAAACCTATCGCTGCCCAGTCACCTCAGTCCCGTGCCGCCCCCCACATCGCAATCATCGGTGGCCAAGCTGCAGCAGCACACGCCCATCAAGTCGCCAATTAGCCAAGTTGGTGGCGCCATTAATGTATCGGTGAATCCCAACTACATCGAGGACATTAACAGCTCCGATTATGTGTGCATGACCGCCAATCTGCATCGGAATACGGCGGCGGGCTTGGCCACGGGCCGAGCAGCGGCCACAGGAGCAATGCCTCAGCGAACTGTCCAGGAACCGGCCATGATAACCACTTCATCTTCAACGGGAGCAGCAGCGGCGGCGTCGACAACACCAGCAGCCATGGTCACCTCAATAGCACCAAGCACGGCTGCTGCACCGGCAGCAGCAGCACCAATACCCGCCACCGGATCTCTGAGAGCCACGCCCATAGCTATGACAGCTCCCCTGGCGGTGGCCACATCGCCCACGCCCTCGCAGGGCAGTACAGGTGAGGGAGCTAGAAGATTGCCACCTAAAATTCAAGCTTTTTATCACAAGCAAGTCATGAATTCTGGTTGGGAATAAAGCCCGCCTTGTGAACTAATCAATCTTAATCTTAATCTTAATCTTGATATATCTTTTACCCTTAAAAACCATGCTTGCACGCAGCGGTGAATGCCGCCCTGCGACCCAGGAGAGGTAGGCGGGGTAAAGAGTCGTTTCCCGAAAGGGTTTGGGGTCCCTTTTTTTTATTTTTTGGGGGATCCGGTTTCTGGTGAAGTGTTCCTTTGAGTTATACCTGAACTGGGATTCAGGGAAACGAAAACATTAAAATAACTTTGTCAGCTGATAAATTCCTTTTGTTTTTTTATATTTTAAAATAATGAAGAATAATTTTGATTAATTTTTGTCCAATTTTCCACATACTTTTTTTGTTTATTCAATTTCTGACTCACCTGCACCCGATGACCTAATAATACCTCTTAATTCATGTGCAAACAGGTCTCACCAAGAATCTGCTGCCGTATAGCGTCACCCCGCCGCGTCCGGCTGGTCCGACGGAGGCCCAGCGCAAGATCGAGGAGCTAACCCGGCAGCTGGAGGAGGAGATTGAGCAGAGTGAGGAGCATGGCGAATATTTTGGTAAATAAAAGACAAAACAAGAATGAAAACAAGTCACTAATCAAAATGATATTTCCAGGCATCTGTCACACCTGCGGCGAGAAGGTGAAGGGTGCTGGACAGGCCTGCCAGGCCATGGGTAATCTCTACCACACCAATTGCTTCATTTGCTGCTCCTGCGGACGAGCGCTGAGGGGCAAGGCCTTTTACAATGTGCATGGCCGGGTCTATTGCGAGGAGGATTATATGGTAGGCAGCCGGAATAAACATACATCGCAAGCACACAATAATTATTTCCCTCCTGACAGTATTCGGGCTTCCAGCAGACGGCGGAAAAGTGCGCCATTTGTGGCCACCTGATCATGGAGATGGTACGTACGCCCCCTCCTGCTCTCTTCCTCTCCCATCCCGCTCTAATTGAGGCCCATCCCTCTGCTCTTCTTGTTCAGATCCTGCAGGCCATGGGCAAGTCGTATCACCCGGGCTGCTTCCGGTGCTGTGTGTGCAACGAGTGCTTGGATGGTGTGCCCTTTACCGTGGATGTGGATCACAAGATTTACTGCGTCAACGATTACCATCGAATGTTTGCGCCCAAATGCGCCAGCTGTGGCAAAGGTGAGTTTTCTAATCTCCTCTCTGAGTTTCGAATACAAATTCGGGTGCTATTTCAGGCATCACACCCGTCGAGGGCACCGACGAAACGGTGCGCGTGGTCTCCATGGACAAGGACTTCCATGTGGACTGCTACATCTGCGAGGAGTGCGGCATGCAGCTAACCGATGAGCCGGACAAGCGCTGCTATCCGCTGGACGGACGCCTGCTCTGTCGCGGTTGCCACTTGCAGCGTTTGGCGCTGCAATCCTCGCCGCATGCCCGCCACCAGGAGCCCGTCTGCGCCTCGTACCAGTACATGGGTTGAGGCCACCACAACTCCCGACTGAAATCAGAGCCCGACCCGAGCAAATCTGGAACCGGATCTGTGTGTTCCAATTTGTATTCCAATTATCAATATTATTAACCTAAAATCAGACGGAAATGTGAGGACAAAATGCATTTATAGACGAAGTAGATCGCTTAGTGGGCTCTTGCTTCCTTTTTTTACAGCGCAAGAGAGATCTATGCAAATTAAAGACAATGTGTAATAGGGGATTCCTGAAGTAACTGACCATATATTAGTGTGTTCTGGGCCTGCTGTGGTGTTCCATAAGCTATTTGTACACATACATATATATATTATATTATATATATTAGTATCCGGTGTCTCAAATATATTGCAATAAAGTATTTTATTCGGATGTTGTGGCAGTCTTGTTTCGATATGGAAATAATACCTAGCTATAATAGCTAGTGACTAAAATTAAAATACCCTGCAAGGCTTTAAAAATACAACTTTGCCCATTTTCAAGGAATTTCCTTTAATTTAAACCATTTTCTGTTTCAGCAAAACGTTGCAAATCATAAATAATAATGAAAACAAAAATCAAACTAGATAATTCGATATTATCTCAAATCAAAAGCTTCTTCTTCGTGTGTTTACATATACATATAGAGGGGGGAGGTGCCGCCCAGCCTTAGAGCATGAGGATCTCCAGGTGGACGAGGCGCTGGTTGATGGCAGCTGGCATGCGGTAGGGAACACTGGCCGCCATATTGGTGAGGGCCTTGGCTCTGCCGCGCAGATGATGGAGGACAGCCTCTCGGTTCTCATTCTGGGTCTCGTCGATGACGTTGCCACTATCCGGGCCGCCGCCGCGCTGCTCCAAATACTCGGCATACACAATGTTCATGGCCTCCATGATGACGTCGGGCAGCACCTTGTTGATCTCCGGACCCATGCGCTTCAGATTCGTCACGCACTCGTCGACTTCGGTGGAATTGGACGGCACCAGGCGATGGTTGGTCAGGATGTCCGAGGCCAAGCGTGTCTTTCCGGCGTGAACGAGATCAAAGAACTCCATCAGACGCGTCAGTGTGGTGTATGTGATCATCACATGGGACTGCACGTCCGTCTTGCGCTCAACCAGCGCCGCATCCAGACGCTGGATGACATGCGTCAGCCTCTCTCGCATGCTGCCCGGCCGCGATGGCTGATGGACCACCTGCGAGAGCAGGGAGCACACCAGGCGCAGGGCCTTGTTCAGGTGGCCGGCTATATAGTACAGCTTGATGGCCGACTCGTAGTTGCTGCGTTCGGAGAGCTCGTCGCCCACCATTCCGGCCAGCGAGTACATGTCATAGTCCATGGTTTGGAACTCGGCAAAGATGCCGCCCACGAAGCGATTGGAGTTGGCCTCGACCTCATCGCCGAATATCAGCGCCAGCATATTGTCGTCACAGTTCTCCACGAGCAGATCGCAGACGCAGGTGAGCATGGCATTGGGGCCACGGTCCTCGGTCTTAAAGTGGCGCAGCAGATAATAGTACTGCAGGGCCTGGGCAGTGTCCGTTTTCTCGAAACCCTTGGCATACATGACCACCAGACGCACCAGATTGAGACGCTTCATGGGCGCCGGATCTTCCGGCTCGGCGCTGAGCAGGGGCTGCATCACCGACTTGGGTGTTCCCAGCAGACAGATCTCGTTCAGGGCGATGGCCATGTGAACGGCATGCATGATGTTCGAGCGAGCTAAAAACTCAATGGCAGACTCAAACTGGCCCGTCAGGATCAAGACCTGGAAGTATAGCGGTGCCTTCTCCCTGGCATTGAAGTAATTCTCGCCATACTTCTCCAGTATGAGGGACTGCAGGCCTCCGTAGGTCAGCTGCTCGATGTTATAGTCGCGATTCTCCTGCTCCCGCAAAATGGAAAGCTGCATCCACAGGAAATCGTCAATGGTGCGTATCAGTTCCCCATGGCCGTCGTGCGGATCACAGGCCAAGACAATGGCGTAGACGGCCTTCTTGTAGGGATCACTGCAGATGCGCAGCTTGTTGTTGTACTCCAGCTTCAGTTGTCCCTCCAACTTGGCGGTGGATGATATCTCCGAGGTGGTGTCCCCCAAACGCTTCAACATCATCAGATTGAGGAGCTCCGGACAGGTGCCCGATTCCTTTAGGAACTGAACAGCTGAACTTGGATCGCCGCAGCGCAGACTGTAGTAGACATGTGGCCACAGGGGCTTGCCGTTGTTATTCACATCCAGCAGGCCGGTGAGGGAGTGGCTATGCTGGAACTCAACACCCACATAGGAGCAGACCAGATTGTAGAAGCTGGGAATACCACCGCGCTTGGCTAGCACCAGGTTATTCTCGGTGACAGCATTCATGTAGATCTTGTAGCGTCGCTCTAGGTATGTGCGCGCCTTCTGTATGAACTTGGGAGCCGATTGGCGGCTTTGTATGGGATCTATATTGCGCGACATGGGCGTCTCATTGGCCATGCAGTACAGCATATTCCACATTTCGGTGACCAGCGGATCATCAAAACTTTTGGCCAAATTAGCAAAGGTGGCCACCAAATTGGTGCGATGACCGCCCTGGATGTGTGATTCATTGTAGGAGGTGATCTCCTTGGCGTACAAAGTCTCAAAGTAACTGAGACGAGAGAAGGGAGTCGGTTCGTCGGGCAGCTCGGTGGCCACCTTTTGGCGCTGCAGATCCGGGAAATCCTGCTGGCTAGGACCCACCAGAGCATTGAGCAGGGATTCCTTCATATTTCCCCACTCACTGTACACGCTGCGCCACTTTTGACGCTCCACAGTGGTGGTAATCTGGAAAGAGAATATGCCTTAGGACAGGTGCATTCACGGTTACGTTTGTCTGAACTCACATTGGTATTGGCCTCATCGATGACGGCCAGTATGGCGTTCTCTCGCTCGTTTTTGAGATAGCCCCGGACATCGGTGTCCTCGATGGGATCGAGCGGCTCTAGGGAATTGCTTGCGGTGAGAGACTCCAGCTTCTGGGTCAGCTTGGGCAGATCCACGCCCTTCGAACCGAGCAGGATGTGGCTGCGAGTGGAACGAAGAGAGTCTGAGCCTGAGTCTTGCCCCTTGGGGCACATATTAGTTGACTACTTACGCCTGCAGATCATTGGTGCCGGCTTGGGTGACACGCGCGTGCAACTCGTGGGTGGCCTGCAGGACCTGCGACAAGGTGCGCTCCACGCGCGGCAGATCCGTCTCCATCTCGGTGTCATTTGCCAGGCGCTGGGCCCGCTGCAGCAGCTCCGCCAGATCCATTGCGGATAGGAAGGAAAAGCCGGGAAAACAAAGTACAAATACAAACGCGCACGCGAAGCTTCTGTAGTGTGACCAGCGGAAAATCGCAGAAACCGAACGAGCGATACAATTATCGATAATAATACGATAGTAAATAATATACTAAAACGATTAAAATACCAAAGCAACACAGCCCCATTAAGGGGCTGTATAAAAAAACGATCCGGCGACGGTCACTCCAGAGAGCCGCTCTCAATTTGATAGACAACATTCTGTTAACGAGCTAAATTCTGTGATCGAGAGCATTTCTATGTTACTAACAGTCTCTCATACCATTTTACTTACATTGTAACATTCTACATGAGAATTCTACCCCAAACTAACATTCCCATACAAATTCGACACTGTTATTCTGTAAGCATGTAAAACTTTGTTTTGACACTTTACTTTGAAATTAGAGTGACCAACTTAACTGGAGTGCCAGTTCGCCAGCGACACTTTTTTTTGCACAATAACAATAACAACAAAATAATTTTATTCTGTTTGTTGTTTTTGTGGCCGCCGTTAAATTCGCAAGCAAGCGGGTGTCCGTGTGTGGCTGTGTTTTGGTATCCAGTGAGTTCATCAAAAATAAGTAAAAACCAATGAAATGTGTGTTATATGTTGGAAAATATCATATTTGGGTCAAATCTTTTCTCGCATTGCCTGCGTGTGCTTGTGTGTGTGTGTGGCTCTTCCTTAATTTCCTCTTTGTTTTTACTTTCGTTTTATTTTTTGTTGTTGTTTTTCTCTTTGCCTCGCCACGCCGCGCTGTTGTTCTTGCTGCACGCGCTTCTGCCGGCGCAACTAATTCGATTTATTTATAAATGCAAAAATTTGTACAAGCGTTTAAAATATTTCTCTTCCTAGACTAAAATGCAAGGAAATTAAATAAACAAGTCGGTGTGTGTGTGTGTGTGAGTGTGTTTGTGTGCCGAGTGACCTTCGTGCAATCACTTTCAATTAGACCGAGCGGACAGCGTGCGAGGCAGAGGAGCAGCGAGAGCGCAGAGCCCAGGTCCTGCGATAATGCAATCAGATCGCCCGAGTGTGTGTGTGTGTGTGTGTGCCCGTCCGTGTGCGTGTGTCCGCATTTAATTCAATTGTTGCACTTTTACAGTTTGAAAGCAATTAACAAGCAGGCCAATTTGCAGGAAGGCAGCAGGAAAGCAGCGGCAGTGGAGGAAGAAGAAGCACTGTAAGCAGTGGAAACCATCATCAGTCTCTAGTCAACAAAGCAGACCAAATGAGCACGCACTTTGCGACTAACAAGCAGCACAAACTAAGCCAAAAATAAAGATAAAGATAAGCGGCAAAGAGGAGTGCCGAAGGAGAGGAGGAGAGAACACTGACATACTCGTGCACTGAGCAAAAAAAGAAAAACCAAAAAAGAAGGCAGATAAACACCGGCAGCAAGATGCGGGTCGTGGCCATGGTCAGCGGCGGCAAGGATAGCTGCTACAACATGATGCAGTGCGTCGCCGAGGGCCACGAGATCGTTGCCCTGGCCAATCTGCATCCCAAGGACAGAGGTGAGTCCAAAAAGCTTTTATTGCTAAATGTATGAATATTTTTATGTTTATTAATAGAAATGCAGAAATTGGAATATTTTCTTAAAATTATTATTTATATAACTAAATTGAAATCCAGACTGCAAATATTACTATTTTTCGATCTAATATACCTTTCCTCCTCAAAGTAAGGCATAAGTCGACAGAGTTGTTATTACCATTATTATTATTGGCCGCCGTTCGTGCTGTTTGCTTTAGCATTTACCACCAAGTTGCCGCTGTTGTTTGATCTCTAGCCGCTGTACTTGCTCCACCTTGTGCGCTCCTATAGCTGCTCACATTTTTGTGCTCTACTTGCAGACGAGCTGGATAGCTTCATGTACCAGACGGTCGGCCACATGGGCATCGAAATTCTGGCCAGCGCCATGGGACTGCCGCTGTACCGGCGAGAGACCAAGGGCAAGAGCACCCAGACCGGCAAGCAGTACGTGCCCACCGACGATGACGAGGTCGAGGATCTATACAGTCTGTTGGAGACATGCAAGGTGATTGATTGTTGATTGTTGATTGTTGTTGCAGCCCCCTCTCATTTTCCATTTACCAATCTCCCAAACACCCCCCTTCGCTCCCCCTGCAATGTCAGATTAAAGCGACTGATTAGGAAAACTGCTGGAAAAATTCCCTGAACCCACTGTCGATAGTGTGATACCCTTTCATTTTGGTGGATTTGAGGAGTTTAGGTTTTAGATTTAGATTGGGTTCATTCTAATTGATCTTCAGAAGCTGGGAAAGTATCCTTATAAGACTTGAATTCTTCAATTCAAAGACCTTATTAATATAAAGTTAAATTGATAAGTAATTCCATAACTTTTCACATATTTGTGCTGATTTCTGATAAGCCAAAAAGTTCATCAACAGATCTTTACCCCGAAGTTTACCTCCTTTATAAATAATAAATTTATACAGACCCCTAAAAAGGCACCAGTATTATTTTACTGGAATATGAGTTATATTTTTGTTATTTCCAAATCATCTGGGATAAACTATACTTTAAGCTGGTATAGGGTTTCTCTGGGGAATATAATACTATAATAATAATAAACAAAAAAAGAAAGATCATTATACAAAAGTCTTTTCAACATTTCTTTGATATTTTTGTTTGTGGATATTAGAATGCTTTGCGAAAACAAAAAAGCAAACAAATAAGTATTTGAAATTCTTAAAATAGCATCCAGTTTTTGTTTTGTTTTCCTTCTTCTTTTTTATTTATTAAAAAATATATCCTATATTTATCTGTTGGGGGGGGTGGAATTTAAGTCCATCAATGCTCAACCCATAAATAATAAATATTAATCCTTAAAAACGTATAAAGGGGAGGCATAAATCAGAGCTCTTGTTTACATGTCCCTCGTCTTGTTGTGCCATGTCCTTGGCCAAGTCCCTGATCCGGCGACTGCAGCAACTGCAGTATAATTGGTTGGCACATCCACACAGCCGCAGCAATCTGAGCTGTAATCTTATCGCGATGCCCGACGAACTCGTTGCCGCCGTGCACGTGAACCGTCCGTTCGTCGTCCGTTCCGTTTAAGTTGAATAAATAAAAAGCAAAACCGTAACGAAAGCCAAAAAACAATAACAATAATCGCACAAATTGTTTATTTACCCTTTGATAATACTATATATAAAGAAATTGAATCGATTTGAAGCAGGCGGAGGAGTAAAGACTTTAATGCTAAATGGTGATTACAGTTTGGCAGGCGCCG
>JAEIII010014742.1:0-15615 GCA_018905755.1 Drosophila ohnishii | reverse complement strand
TAATTACACTTTGCGCATTTTCACAATGAAGTAACAATGTTTTAATTAAACCATTGGAAAGCCAAATAACTCTTGTTTGCTGCGGAGCAGCTGTGGGTAAAGAAGGACCCAAAGACAGAGGGTCAGCAAACCTGAAGAGTGTGGGTGTAGCCAGACGGGGAAAGGGTTGAAATAAAATAAGAAAGAAATTAAAAATTGTTGACTTGATGGCTTAATTGGTTTTGGAACAACAAAGGTGATCATTTTGGCAACTAAGAAAATGCTAAAATTAGTTGATAACATTTTTACATAAGGAGTTATTTAAGGAACAATTTTCTATATTAATTAAAATATATATTTAAATACCAGAAAATAAAAATCCTAAAGGACTTGACTTTTATTTTCTGTATAAAATAAATATCCAGCAAAATGTGTGGCGCCTTAAAGAAAACGCCAACAAAATGCGCGGAGAAATAAATGAGCCAGTTTTACAATTACCCAGCTCGTAACACGCATAAGCTTCGGATGCCAGGATGCAGGATATCCAGGATGAGCCTGAGGATGAGCAAAGGAGTGGCGTAATACTTAGCGCCAAGTGGCAAGTGGATGTGAAGCAGGCCATCCCATCCGCCTGCCATATGAATCAACTGGCAGTCAAGCCGAGTCAGTCGCTGCCACGCATTGAGACCGCACTGTGCCACGTCCCCCACGATCCTGCTCCTCCTCCTGGCACTGGCTTGCATTGCGCAAATTGCGCACGAATCTTAAATTGAATTGTTGAGCTGCTCCGCTTGCAGCTGCTCCTGCCGCACAATAGCAGCCCCCATTCCGCTCCAGAGCCGCCCACCTCCAAGTGATGCATCCACCCTGAAACCCACTCGGACCACGCATACTTCAAGTTGCGGCAACAGCAGTTTTGACTCCTCGTTCCGCTTCTGCAAGCTTCACTTCAGCGGAGAGATATAGCCACATATTATATATATCAACATGCATATACATATATATAATTTGGTGTAACAGCGTTAAATGGCAGCAACAATTTGGACATCTTTAGCACTGAATTATCAGGGATAGACTTTACTTAATAGGTGTCTTGGAGAGATATTTTAAAGTTAGTTGTAAAATAACTAAGGTATTCCTAATAAAGAAATTATTAAAATGAAATTCAAACAGTTTAAAATCTATATTTATTAATTTAATTTTTAGATACATGGTATAAGTTTAATTTAATCCCCAATCGTTAATCAAATTCCAAACTTTCAATATTTAATTCCTTAATTTTTTCTGTCCTTTTTTCCAGTGACTACTGTACTTTCCGGCTACCCTAAACTCCCCTTGACTGAACTCCACCATATTTGAGATGTTTTCAACTTTTGCTGCGGTTGGCAAGCAAAATTGCATTGCCTTTGTCAGCAATGCGTTTGTTTTATCTAATTGCTGGCCCTCGTCCTTGTCCCCCCACAATACTGATGGGTGGTGGGTGGGTGTGCGTGGCGTGTGTGTATGCCTGTCTGAGGATACATCTAAATTTCCACACGTCGTCTGGCATTAGATAAAGTATCTGCTTATATATGTGCACTATATGCTGTACACATAGTTTATCTTCTTGCCGAGTCTCAGCTGCTCGTGTGTGTGCTGGTCAACAGCTTTTTACAAATTAGCTGGCTAACGGAAATGCAAACCTGTGGGCCAGAATGGGGGTGTGTGTGCCAGTGTGTGTATTTTCGCCCTTTCATGCTGACTTGGAACTTCCGGCGTATTTATAATTTATTTCCTTTCTGCCCAGAGCCCGCCACGCAGCTGCTGCTCCTGCTTCTGATGCTGGCCGGCCAACCCCCGAAAAACTCCAGAGCCCCCCAAAAGTTCTCTGCCCTCTGCCCGCTGTGTATATATGTGGCAGGGCTTCGGCCAGGGCCAATTTATTATCCGCAGTTTAATTGGAAAATTCTGATTTCCATTTTAACGAATTAGCACCTGCGACAAGCGCTCTTAATGAGTTATACGGCAGCTCGCTCGAGATGACGTGCGAAAGCGAAAAAGAGTGTATTAATGCGGCGAAATGTTGCAGCCGTGGGGTTACCCATTAGGAGACTTCCGGCGTTGGAAAGTATGCTATGGAAAAAAAAGTTTAAGGTCCTGAAATATTGCCATAATGAACTGAAGGTCCTTTATTTAGTTTAGTTATTTTAGGCTGTGATAAATTAATATAAAAATATGTTAACTATTTGTAAAGCTTTCCACAAGTATTGTTTATATATATTTTTATTGGTACAACTGTTTAATAACTTAAATTAATACAAAATATATTTTAATGAAAATAAATTCCTAACAACTCCTAGACATTTTCATATTCCAATAATATCCTCCAGTTTCTCTTTCGAGCATACCCTTGATACTCCCTCTCATTCATACTTACTGGCCAAAGCTTTGGGTCTGTAAATTACATTTTTCGGGCTACTGCAGGCCACACGCAAACATATAAATTGCAAGATTTATATGACAAATTTTATTTAATGCATTTTTATGTGCCCTGCTTGTGTCTGTGTGTATCTGTGTGTCCCTCAGTGCGGCCTGAAAAGGACCCGGAGGACCGGCGCTGCTCTTGGTCCTGTTTTATCCAGCGGCCTGAGCCCGTATTTATTTTTCCCATTGCGGCCAGCTTTTTGTTGACCGCACGAGGCTTAAGCCTTTGGCCTTTTTTAAACGCTTTGCAATGTGAAAAATCCTAAAAAATAAAAACACCAAGACCCAAGGTACACACAAAATTATGGCAGCGAAAAAGCGGTCGTAAAGCGATTTATGTATTTACAATTAGATTTGAGGAGAGGTGGGCTTCGATGGCGATTCAATGCAGTTCTGCATAAAGAGGATACGGCAGGAGGAGCACAACTCGTTACCCTGAAAGGTCCTGCAAAATGAATGGAAAGGGGGCGCAAATCGGATTTCCGGAGTTTACTGCATTGTGATGGAGTTGCCAGGACAAAGTCGCAAATAGAGAGAACGGAGGGGAGTTTGCCTAACTCGGGCGACTCCTCCCTCCTGCCTCCTCCTCTCGATGTAATTATTATTGCCGGATTCCAGTTTTCCGGTTCTGGTGCTGCTGGTCCTGGTTCTGGGTGTTTGTGTTCTTGTTATTGTTTTCAAACCGGCGTGTATTTGCTCTTGTTCTGGCCCTTGTTTTATTTGCTGGCCAATACACGGGGGCAACATTTAGTTTCAATTAAAACACTTCAATTTTGCGGTTGAAAAGAACACACACCCACGAACACACACACTCGTGGATCGAATAAAAACTCAAACAAGGAAAAATGCAAAAAACAAGAGCGACAAAAAATATATACAACACGACGAATAACCCCAAATTAGTTAGCATGTAATAATTTGACACTTGCACTTTAGAGAACGGGGGGTTGAAAAAATAAAAATAAACAGGGAGGAAGTCAGAAAATCCCCCATGAAGTGCAGCCGAATGGAAATGAAAAATATACGCAAAAAATGTTGACAGCAATTTAATTAAAAATCTAAAAAATGTCAACGAGAATGTCATCAAAGCATTTCAATTAGCACCCGCATGATTCTGTTTCTATATGTAACTTTCATAATTGTATGTATATCTCCTGGGGAATAATTAAAACTGTTTAATTTTAAATAAATTTATAAACGCAAACTAATTTTCTGTTAATTTATAATGTGGGAGAGACTTTAAACTGTAGGTATTTGAGTACTTTATCAAAGAGATTTAAGGGTGACTATATTTCATTATTTACTTTATATTTTCTTTAAGAAAAATATATCTACAACTTTATGTATTCTCGAGTTATCAAAGTCTCAGCTTCATTCAGGTATTCAACAGTTTCCCTGCCTTTATTTTCACTTCTAATTTCGGAAAAACTATGGCACCGGCAAATAACTTTTCCTATGTTAACCGCTTCAAGTTTTCTGCATTCGAAACTTGACGAAACATAGACAGAATGCTCAACTTTGATTGCTTCGAGTGTGTGTGGGTGTGGAGACACCACCCTGGGCTTATCTCTCCGATTCAGTCGCCGAGAGTTTTTGAGACACAGACAACTCCTTCTGCACTCATCAACAATGTCTCAAACAGATTTCTGATACTTGACCTCAGACGGCGATGCACAGGGAGAAATATTAGAGAAAATATATAATAGAGTCAAGGTTAAAAGACAAAACTAGATACAACATTTGTAAAGATATATTGAATATAGATTTATTCTTTTTATTTGTTGCCTTGCAGATTGCATTTCGTGGTAGGTTACTTACTTCCGAAATTATAAAATTATAAAACTTTAACTTTTGTATATATTTTCCTGAATTTTCTCATCTAATATCTACATCTCTTATATTTTCCAATAAACAGTTGTATTCATATACCAAATGAAGAGGCTTTAAGCCTCATCCAATCATGACATTTTTCTGTGTGCATCCATCCATCCACAAAGGACCCTTGGGTGCAGCTTCGTTTTGTTACTTTTGTGAGCTCTCGTTATCATTATCACTGAGAGGAGCCAAGTCAAGACAAGCCAGGGACCAGGGACCAGGGACCAAGGACCAAGACCCAGCGCCATAAAAACAACTAAGCAAACAGTTTGAGTTATGTTTCATACGAACAAAAGGTGACGGGTGAGGGGGGCGGGTTCATCTATCTTAAGAACTCATTATCTGTGGCAAGTTTTTAAGCAAGTTAACTTTGCTTTGTTGCGCCAACCCTCGACCCTCATGTATTTATTTCGAATCAACTCGCATTCGCTCCGACCAACTTCAACTTCATATCTGAAGCTATCAACACACACATTTCGTCCGGCCCCTCCTTCGTCCTTTTTTAAGGGCTTCGGCAACGGCTGCTCCTTCTCAGCTGCTTACATTGTTTTCCTTTTACCATTGTTGCGTCTCTTTTGGGGATAAGAAAAACCCGCAATTAGAAGCGAGTAGCAAATTTAAGTGGCCACCCTGCCCCATCCCATCCTCGCTGCTCTGCACCCTTAACTAGTTGTCGTAAAAATAATTGCCCACTACTTAGCAGTCCGAAATGGCCAGCACTTTCCCATCTCCAATCGGATTTTCTGCCGCTGCTCTTTCGGGACTTATCCTGGGCAAATGAAGCATTATTCTTGGGGTAGTTAAGGTGTTAAGTTCTGGCAGGAGAGAGCTTACCTCTAAGGGAAACTATTGATGTTAAAGCTTAAAGATCTATTTTTAAGTACTAAGAATAGATTTCTGTACAGGACTGCCCTGAAAGGATTTCTATGTTTTTACAGTTCCTTTCTATCCTGTCATGTCTTCTCCCCACATCCCTTCCATAGTTTTCCCACACATTTGTTTACCAATTTGATCGAACAACTCTCGCATCATCGACCAGTTATTACGCCCGCAGGGATAACGAGCGTCTCGAACCCAAAGGTGGTTTCCTCAGTCCTGCCTTTGGCTTTATAAATAAGAATGCCATCGCAGCAGAAAACGGAAGGCTGTGGAACCCTTCTGGCTGGTTGATTTTCAGGGGAGGAGACGGAGTAGGATTTTCGGTGCTGGAGTTCACAACCTTTTGAGCCCGTCCGAGCATTTGGATGGGTCGTAGTTCATTTCGCTCTCTTTGCCTTTCCGCTTTCCGCCAGTGAACTCAAACACTTTGGCCCCTTGGCCATGGAGCGCAGATCTGGGGAAGACAATGGTTCCACAATTTGCAGAAAAGTCGCATGTAATAAAAGTGCTGGCTGCTGCTGCTTCTGCTGCTGCTGCTGCAACCGAATCGTATCTGTAAGATACACAGGGCCGGGATACGGCGACTGCGAGTGGGGACTACCAGCATTTATATTGTATTTACCTACTTGTTTTTTATTATCTACAAATGCTCTTAGCCACCTTGCAGACCCAGTCCCACCCGCTGTTCGTATCTAGTTCTATACGCTCAGCGAAGCTGAAAAAACAAGTCGAGCGTCGCCTGCACTGCGCTCGGGGTATAAATATTTATCTTTTTTCTACTCCTTACACAAGTCCTCCTCCTGTCTTTCCATTTCTATTTTTCTACGATTTTTGTTTCAGCTTTTTTTTGTTCATAGCTCGCTCTTTGTTTTAAGGCAATCGGAATAGGAATAGGAATCGGAATCGAAAACAAAATCGCTGGCAGCTGAGAGGCCCTAGGAAGGGGGTGAAAATATTGTCTATTGATTGATTGTTTGTTCTACTGCACGGTGCGCATTATTAGATACAATTTATTGTGCAGCTATGTGGAATGGCAGGCGCTGCCTCGGATTATTGTTTATTTTATGACACGTGCCACAGCGAGCTCTCCTCCTCGCTCAAGCCCCGAGAAGATCCTTGCTGGGGAGTGCCCGGAGTCCTGACACGCGCTGCGGCCTAAGCCTTTTGCTAATAATGCCAATAACGAAGACGGACTTCGCGGGGAGACAACAACAAACCGAAGTTTGACCATCGACATGGTCTCTTGTATTATTACAAGAAGTAAAAATAAATCGGAGTATCGAAGACATGGTTACCTGTAAGCTTGGTAATTTATAATTTATAAGCCTTTTAGAAAAAGTTGTTTATATTAAAAGGTATAAATCAATATCAAATACCTAAAATTTTTCATTTATTTTATTTTAAACCAACTCTTCCTCGAATCAATATACCCCATATCCTTATAATACATAAAACAATATTAGCTATATTTTCTTTAGACAAATTCCCCATGCAACTGAGCAGAAATTGGCGGGGGCGAGGAAGGCAAGCGAAAGGAACTTCACCCTCTTGGACTCCAGACTGTGACCAGTTCTCAATGCTTTCCTTTTTCTTTATATTTTACCCATAAAACCCTCAGCCCAGATCTCGCAATCTCTTCATCATTTTCAATCTCTATCTCTGTGCTATGCAAATAAAACAAAAAAAAAAACATGGTCCGATGGCAAAGACGTTTGTAATTGTTGTTGTTGTGTTTGAGTTTGGCTTGACAAAGACCAAAAGTTGCCTGGGCTTCAACAGTTGGCATAAGTCCGGGTGACTGTGACTGTGAGTCCTCGTGCGGCATGTGTGGAAGGCAGCAGAAGCAGCAACAGCAGCTGTACAAGTGGTTTTCCAAATCGTCTTCATCCACTCCCACCGCCCGCCCTTCCTTTGTTGCCAACGTCAGTTAGTTTAGTTACTTAATTGAATAGTTTGTTTTTGACATAATCTTTATGGGTCCTTTGTTTTTAATACCCGTCCACGCAGCCAGCCCACCCACAAGAATGGCCAGAATGTGGCAGCAGCACCAAATGCATGGCATAGTACATTCTCCGGAGGAACCTGGCCAACTCTGGAAGTATAGAGACGTCACACGAGGGCTGACACATAGTTAGGCATAAAGGAAGTTGATTACAATCAGAAGGGAAAACGAAGGTGGCCCTGAAAGTTTAGTTTGAATATCTAGGGAATTATCTTTAAAGCTCCATCCTCGATAAAGGAAACTCTGATATTATTTTAAAAATACTAAATAACAAAGTCTAGACCCCCAAAGACTCTCTGTTTTAATTGCTCGTGTTCTGTTATCTTAACAACTCTTCGCTTCAACCTCTGCCTCACCTTAGACCCCATCTCCTCCTGACCAAAGTCCAGGCTCAGGCCAGTCATCGCCATCGTCATCACCCTGCTGCTGATGATGACCGGCACAAAAATCTTAGCCCACATGGACGAATGCGTCCATAGAAAAGGCATTTGAAGCCTTCACATTGTTAGGATAGCCCGGTTAGTCAATGAGGTCAGAGAACAAAAGGTCCCGGCCGACCCTTCGAAGGCAGGGCCTATATATCCTTAGCCTTTGAACTAAAACTGAACGCAGCAAATTACAGTTACTGGGGCTTCATCATCTGGGCCCGATCATCGCCATCCGAGCAGCCTCATCATCATCCCGAGGCCCCTTGTTCGGGGTGTGTGTGTGTTCTTGGCACTTTAGGCGCCGTCGATGGCAGCTTATTGAGTGGCTTGTAATGTGTTGATGAGGACTGAAGGCGGAGGGGAGTGGAGGGTGGAGTGCGGAGTCCTTGGGTCTCAGGACGCAGGATGCCTCCGTTATTGTTTTATTGTATGGCCACTGCCACTGCCACTCCGATGCCGAGGCCGTTGCTGCTGTCGAGGCTATTGAAACTATGCCCTGTGTGTGTTCCTGGTTAATTAATTTCTGAACTGACCAACAAAGGACTCCCGCCAGGAGCCAGGACTCTGGTCTCTGGTCTCATTCCTGCCACGATTAGGACAGAGACTGATGAAGTGGCGCTTTCAAGGGCTTACACGCAGCTTAGCTGCTCATCTCCGACTCCGATTTAGTTACAAATTGGCCGGATAAGGTAAACAATCGTTGCCGCTTTCCCTCATATTTAATCAAGCTCGGGGCGCGGGCCCAAGGATCCTGGCCCCGATCCTGGGAAATTAGTAAGGTTTCCCCTTCATTTGATTTTATTTCTTGGGCCCCGCGCTTATTGAGTTGCTTCTGACCCGGGGCCATGGGTTTTTATGCGCTCCTTGGATACCTTTTTTTCCATCTCCTTTGAACAAAGCAAACACCGAAGGGTGAAGGAGCCGGAGCAGGAGCAGCAGCAGGAGCAGCAGGCTGGGGTCCGGCACAAAAGCGCATAAAGTCCAATAAAAAGTGTGCAACAAGGGAGGGCAACAAGAACTATCTTTTCTATAGCCGGCAACTCTCGTTATCTGTTTTTGGGCCTCCCGCTCCTGCTTCTATCTAGCTCCAGCTCCAGCTCCTGCTCCTGCTCCTGCCTTTCGTTTTTGCCGCTGCACTACTAATCCAGGCCATGAGCTCTGTCCATGAACAGAGCAGGATGCAGAAGGACAGAGAGGAAGAGCGGGAGCTGGGCAGGACCCGGCATCCTTGTTTGCTTTTGGCTTGTTACATTTTGATTAAAAAACGCCCACGCGCATAAGTCGAGCAGGGACACCGACGGGGCAGATTGATAGAGCCGGAAAAAGCGGAGAGCCAGACACTTTCATACACCCGTAAACTGTCTAGCAATCGAGTCAAATGTTTGACCCACCAACCACCCCCCGAAAAAAAAAGGAAAAGATAAAACAAAAAATCGGAAAAACAAAGGGAAAATGTCACAATAGTGCAGCCAATGACAAAAAAGAAATGTTAAGTTCGCAAGGGGGGGGGGGGCGGCAGTTTGAAGTTTTAATTGAACATTTATCAAGTCAATTGGCTATATGTTTCTCACACATGTCCCGGGGGAGAGAGAGTAGAGACTCTCCCAGTGTCTTACATCTAACCCTGTCTCCAAAATGGACGTCTTTTCAGGGCAGCAATTAAAGGAGATCAAGAAAATGATGTAAGACATGACAATAGAAGAGAATCAGGTGCTCAGATTGGATACAAGGAGCAGGAAATGCTGTATTTAAGATGTAAATACAAAATAAAAACAAGAAAGAAATAAATGTTACTAAAATAATGTAATTTCTTCCCTTCTAAAATGATTTATAATAATATGATACATGACATATCCATAAATCAACCCTCAACCGATCATTCGATTAATAAATGTTCTTATAATTTTGTAATCCATTAAAGATTTTCCTCCGCTTCCCCTAACTTCTCCTAAATTACAATTCACATAAATATTTAACTAAATAAGAAACAATGCCATAAATCTTACTTAGAGAACTCTTCAAAGTTCTTTTCCATCTTTTCCCAGCGCTTCATGTTTCTGTTTTGGTGGTTTTCAACATGTTCCCAATTCCAGCAAATACCAAATATGACTGAAATCTCTGACAGCCATACCAATCCAAAGCCAAACAAAAGATTTATCAAGTTTTTCTCGTCCAGAGATTTTGCTCTCATTTCGGAGAACAGAACTGATTTTTTGGCCAGTCTCTGCGACTGAATGGGTGTGTGGTGTGTGTGTGCTCAGTGACTTTTGAGACGGAGCACGAAATCCGGCTCAGACCCGAAACCACTAAAGTTGGGCGCCCAATAACTGTGATTGTGTTAATTTAAATGTCAGTCAAGTAATATTTTCGCACACACACACACACTCAGAGCTGGCGGACGATGGGATCACTGGCCAGGACCTCACCCCACACCGGGTCGGTACATTTGGTACGTGCCTTTTGTGCATTGTGCGGCGGGACGTAGGCGTGGCCGGGGCTAAAAGCGGATAATCTACCGAAAAAAAAATACATTTTAAAATTCCTAGCAGGTTCAAAGGAAGTGAAAATGTGTTACTTGTTTGTGAAGCGAGCGGGGGCATTCCTCCCACCTCCCCCCAAAGTTACGCTAAGCAGGGGCAAACGCATGTGCAAACGCATGAAATTTCATTGCTTGATTGTCCCACAGACTGTGTATCTCTGTGTGGCTACATAATTTTGCGCTTGAATTCATCTCTGAGCCGTGCCACACTTAGCGGAGCAGGAGGAGGAGGGCCAGGAGGAACTGAGGGGGTAAGTGGAGGCACCTTAATCTCGAGGGACCTGGGGAAGCGGACCAGCGAGCCGCCAACGCCTGCATTCGTTAGTAAAAGCAAATAGTAGGGATTCATCTGAGGCCTAGGGGGGGTAGGTCTAAGCCACCCTATATTCCAGGTTCTTGCACTTTCAATATTTTGTTTACTTGGCTAGGGGAGTTGGGGCTAAAATGTGCTCATAGATAGGTCATAAAAATATAAACAATATTCACAGAAATTAACAATAAATAGTCCAAGTTGATCGCGGTTAATTGGACTCCATTTTTATCGTGAGGTTTAGAAATTAAAAAAAAAATTTTTAAAACTAATATTAAAAATATTCCCATTTATTCATACAATAATTTATTGTTTTTAAATGTTTCCCTAATTGTTTAACATGTTTTATCGATATAAAAAGCTCAAGAAATTCTCAATAATTCCTTATTATAGTTTGAATAATTTGAAACAAATATGTCTAAGCGGTACCACCTAGGCCTCAACAATAAAAACCTTCAAATAATTTCCCGCACTTCACATTGTTGAGGGCAATTGTAGGACAACAGCAGCGGAGTGGCAAAATACAGTCGAGGGTGGATGAGCTCCAGGCTCATATCCCGGAGGAGCGTACCCGGGACTCCAGGCGGACGTCGGCGTATGCGTGATTTTTTTTTTATATATCTTCCTTTTTTTGCGCTACACTCTGCCTGCTCTAGCTATGCTAATTCAATTTTGTTTGCCTTGTCTACACGCCATGTAATGAGTAGCGCAAACAGCGGCAAAAAGATAATGATGGCGATGATGATGTGCTCGCAATTCCCACCCCGGAGCGGCTGTCCTGCCACGTGTCCTGGCCCCAGACCGGGTCACGTGCTCCGGGTTCGGGTTCCGTGTCGGACGTCCTTCGTTTGGGCATCTGGCGCTCATCATTTTTTTACACACTAATGCATATTTATTTTTAATTAAAAACTTATTAAAAACTAGTTAAGCATCAACTGCAGCATTTTTAATTACGTTCGACAAAAGCTTGAAGCTCGGACCTCCCAGGCACCTCGCTGGGCGGAGTTGGTTCTTCCCCTTGGCATTCTCATCAATGCAAAAGACGTTTGCATAAAGCTCTTCAAATGAAGCGCCCAGCGGAGAAGCCTCAACCCCGGAACTCTTACCCTTTGGCACCGATCAGCACAGTGGAATGAGGCGTTGTGCCCAGGAAATTAAAAGACACAAATGAATGGGCATTTGAATGTTTTAGTGAGCTTAACAAAAAAGCATTGCGTAGTTATATTCTTTGACAGGAAATATAAAATATTACCAGTCTGCCTTATTTATTCTGCAAGGAAAAAACATTTAAGGGAAAAGGTTCTGGTAATAATAGTTTCTTATAAATCTAAACAAAAGATATATCTTGTAATTTAAAATAAGTAAAATTCCATACTGCTTAGACCCCAAATAAAGAAATCCCTTCCTGATCTGTGCTACATAAAGGTCTATGCTTAGAACCACTCAACCGAACTTTCACTCTCCTCCGCTGAAGGACACAAAAAAGTGCGTTCCTCTAGTTCTAGTTTCCATGGAGAGCCGCTGCCCCAGTCATTGGTAGTCGCATTTCTGCGGCTTTCCCAAACTTTGGTCCACTGTGACCCGCGGGTGCTGGGCTGACCCTATTGACTCATCGTTGATGGCTCGTCCGGAGGCTGTGCTGCTCCCCGTCTCCATTTTTTACTGCTGCATAGATTTCAATGGTTCAACATTTGCCTTTGGGTGGCGTTGCGTCATCGGTGGCTCCCCTGCCCCCCCGATACCCTCCTGCCCATTACATTACCCTCTGGCGAACCAAATTTGCATTGCTGATATTGAAAGTTTTTTGTAGCTGGCCGCAGTATTCTCTGCAAACTCTCCTTCCCTCCCTCTACGCGCCTCGCATCCTGCCATCCTTTTTGTTGTCTATGATTTATGTTGGTTCGTTGTGTGGGCGTGGCACGTCTGCATGCTCTGCGGTTGCGTTTTTAAGGCTGACGAGCAGCATCCCCGCCGATACCACCGGACGGACGACCCGATCCCTTTGCAATTGGAATTCAAAGTCCTTTTTGGTTTGGCAATTTTGTAAGCGAAATTGCCGCTGTCTCGTTTTTCTGCGTTTTCATTTTCATCGCTCGCCTCGCATCGCATCGCTTCTTCGTTTTTTTTTTCTATTTCTGCTGCGCAGTTATTAGAAGAAAATGTTTTCCACTTTTTCCCCAAGTCCCAGTTTCAGTCCCAGGACCCGGGGTCACAGTTGGCCAGGGTTTTTCCCTGTGTGTGATGAGGGTCCTTCCTCCGCTCTGGCTTCTTTCAATTTTCGCTGGCGCTCTTTTTTGTGCGAAGGGTTAACAGGGTTGACATCTTGCGCTGGGAATTCCGGTTTCCGCTGCAGTTTTCTTTGAACCGACGCGTATTTCCCACTCTTTGGCCTCTTGTCGCATTTTTTGGTCACTATTCCGGGCCAGCTTTTTGGGCATATTGCAATCAGAGATGGTCACGAATCTTTTACTGGGAGGGAAAAATACATACACAAAAGTAAGCCCTAGCCAGGAGACTTTTTAAATAATTTATAACAAGAAATAATGGGAATATAGTTTAAGTTTAGTTTATAAGTGAGAAATATTAAACTTTATACCAATAATTAATGCTTTTTTTAACTATTATTTATACAGAAATACTTGCTAAGATGCCCAATTATATCCCTCTTTAATCCATACGTTTCAACATTTAATTTTAATAATAAATCTAATTAAAACCTCGATAAGTTATCATATTTATTATAGTGAACCGTAAGCCTTAAGTTTCTTGAAAAATATCTTTTCTAATCATTAAAATATTTATTTTATTTACTTAACTCTTTAATTGATAAATTCAATAGAATTGTTCAGTTGTTTCCAATAAAAATCCCGAAATTTGTATAGCATTCAAAAGGCCATAGTATTCAATCATTTGAGCATTAGAAAATACTTGGATTGTGGCCACAATTTATCTATTAATCCCCCCTTGTATGGCTCATAATAATCTGCGATGCCTTTTTCTTTTTTTTTTTTGTCCGGCCTAATTCCATTTGTCAGAGCTATAATATTTATGTATCTGGCAATTCAAATGGCCATAAATCAAGCACTTAAGGCCCCCGGCACCCGGTCTCCGTCCCAGCCAGAAGCCTCGACCCTCCTCCGGCCACCCCTTGATATACCAGAAATATTTGGGACTTTTAGAATTATTCAGTTTCTTCAATTGAACCCTGAATACGTTGAATATTATTGTTGAATAGTATAATGCTCGAATCGGACCTTGGCATATTTCGCTTGGCCATTTCAGCTGCATAAGCATGGCATGTCTATATGCTTATGCCTTGTTATATACTTTTGATGCCACTTGCTGATTTCACAGTTGAAGTGCTGCTAGAAAGCTGCCTGGAAATTAAATGGCAAAGTCAGAGGCGAAGGGCCAACAGCAAAGTTTCGCCGGCACTTGCTCGCATATTTTGGCCAGCAAACAGCTGACTCTGACTGCCGTTTGGTCCACTTTTTCTTGCCATATATTTTCGTTTTTTTTTTTTTTGTATATATAATGCGACCCAGCTATAGCTGTAACAGCAACAAAAAGCGAAAGCTCACACACATAACTCGTCCTTCTTTGTCGCTTTTGCACACTCGCCCCGCGGCAGTCCTGCTCCGTCCATGTGTGTGTGTGTCCTGTCTGTCCCTGTGTCTGTCTGTCGGTGTTATAAAAAGGTTTGTGCTACATTTACATTATGGCGCTCCAGCGACAATAACAAAAACAAACGGCATAATCTACAAGAATAATTGAAGAGCGCATCCTCAAGTGGGGGATACTTGTATACCCTAAAAATGTTCATTAAACCAATTTATGTTTGAAAAGATTAGGGGATTACCAGGGAAGGAGATCTAGATAGGGCTTTCTGGGGTAGATGGATATTAACGTAAGTGTATACCTAATAATAAGTGAGAGCTAACTGAATTTTTTCATTAATATTTTTAGACTCAGAAGTACAAGTATAAGTATATATATACTTTTTAAGCTTAAGTTTAATTTATTTAGCTAATATTTAAATTGAATAATTAAGACGTCTTATTAAATCCATATAAATAGAGTCTCTATGCTTTTTTCTAAAGACCAACAGCAATCAATTGTTTTGTTTCCATTCTGCCAAGAGGCCTCATGAGTAATTTGCTAATGATTAGTTGTAATCTTTTTCCGGTCATAAGCTAGAAATTAAATTAAAGAAAAAATCTAATAATCAGTATATGTATGTATAATATAGCCTATATTATTTATTGATAATTTTCAATCAGAGAGTATCTGAATTATAAGTTATTACGCTGGGTGTATTATATTATTTAAAATATTTTAAGTAATTTAAACTTTTCTCCAATTATAATATTCTTTAGAATCATGTATAGTTATTTCTTGATTATCTGAACCATTTCCTATTTGTTATTAATTGTAATCGTGTATCTATATTAAAATATCTTTAAAAAAAAAACTCCCTTTATTAGCTGATATACCCTGAAGTCTCGGCAGTGTGGCAAACAACAAATAGTCGCCTTTGGCTTGGCAGTCATCTCGGCTCAGTGTGGTGCACACACCCTTCACACCTTGGCGTGCCCTTTGCCCCACTGCCACTCCTCCGACTCCCCCTTTGTGGCCCCCTTTTTTTTGGCGGGCATTACAAAACTTTTGCCTCGTTTCGGTGTGCGACTGTGCGAGTGCGGTGCGGTGTGTGTGAGGAGGAGTGTGCTTGTGGCAGGCTCAGGGATCGCAGACATACATAATTGAATGCTTGAAAAAGGCAGGCCGACAACAGGCAAAAGCAGCAGCAGCAACAACAACAGCAGCGACAGGACCTCCTAACATCCTGGCCATGTGTCTGGCTGTGCTTTGGCCTCCATTTTGAGGCCTTCTCGCCAGCTACTGCTTCTGCTTCAGCTGCGGTGGTGGTGGTGCATTGCTTTGGGCCAAAACAAGGAATGTTACAATTATGTTCTCTTCACACTTTTCAGCAATTTATGTTTGGTATGTGAATCGGCCCTTTTCCCGCTCCGCCGCTTAGCCACAGCTTGACACTTGAAAACGGGCCCCACAATAATAATAATAACCCTAGACGGTCATGCTTCGTCGATTCGACGACGCAAAATCACAAAAGATTGAAAAA
>JAEIII010014707.1:0-13500 GCA_018905755.1 Drosophila ohnishii | reverse complement strand
ATTACCTTTTAAAGGGAATTAGAACCTAAAAGATATCTTTAGAGGAAAAGCTGAATAATTTGTAATATATAAACAAATTTTTAATTAGGAAAATATTTATAATAATTCTCAATCTTTCATGGGCTTAATCCCACTTAAAATAAATAACTTTCAGTGCATCCTAAGGTCGACTTTTTGTGTTGTTCTACCGCCTGTTTCCAATTGTCTGCAGGTCCACAAAACGGCTCACATGTTTTGTATAATTATCGTGGTTAATGTCTCCGCTCCGGCTGGCTGATAAAACCATTTTTATCAGTTTGGTTTTTGTTTTTTTTTTTCTGTGCTTTGTATTTTGCTTGCTGTTTGCCTTTTAATTAAGTTGAACAAAAAATATTGTCAACGCATTCTTTAACTTGGCAACAATTGCCATGCCGCCTGACCTTGAGCCGAGTAACGGCCACAAAATGCGATCAGTCCAAAGATATAGTATCTGCAAATCAACTTTCAACGCAGCTCACAACAGTCGTCGCAACGTCAGGCTGAAAATGAAAGTCGGAATATTTTGTTGCAAACAAAAATTTAGTTATAATGACCTCAAAAAGTAAACTGCAGGCCGGCTCAAACGGAGTTATTATGAGGCACCGAGAGCTCGAGCTTTGTTTGCCTTTCTGGCTCATGGCGAGAAACCCACATGACCAGATCGGCCCCAGATCTGCAACATTAGCCCCCAACCAACATGGCCAAATTGCAGACTGCCAGGAGTTGCCCAATCTCGGCTAAGATGCTGCATAATTAGCTATAATTTGTTGGCCGCTGCAGCGTCGGGCCAAAGTGAAAGTCCAGGCTGAACCCAAGATGGGATCATCTAGCTATATCCAGCTTCATCTCTCCATTTCTTCAGTCTCATGACTAGATGTCAAAGGAGCAAGCTCGAAATTGGCGGACATGCAGATGAGAAATGCTTCAGAGAGGTCATAAAAGAGGGTTTTGGCAAAGTGTTTCCTGATTTTTAAGGTAAAGTTGAGTTGAGGAAAAAATCATATGGGATAATGATAACATAGATAAATCTAGAATAGAGATTGTTTTCTTATTTCTCTTTAATATATCTCAAACTTTCTTTATTATTCAACCTCAAAAATATTGCTTTACTGTATTCAATATTCTCTTAAACCATCCACCAATTTTTCAACTCCTAATGTAAAAATCTCGTTCAATAAAAAAAACATAGTGATTTTATATGACCCGTAGCATCGACACCAAGCGAGCAAAGTGAGTGATAAACGATGTCAATCTCAGATTTTATTGGGAAAAGACCCGCGGAGAGCAAGTCATTGGCATTGATCACGGGCATCATCATCACGATCATTGTGATGTCGTGGCGATCATTAGACTGGCCCAGAAGAATGCATTTGCATGTGGCCAGCATCAGCAGCTCCATTTCCATTTCCATTTCCCCAACCTCAATCCAAGTCTGAGTCTCAGTCAGAGTCACATTCACAGGCATTTCCATTTTCAGCTCGTGATCGCGGTGCGTCTGTTGCTTTTGTGTGTCAGTTGCATTTACAGCTACGACAAAAAAAAAAAAGAAGAGAATAAGATGCATTTCAAAGTTGTTGTTTTTTTTTATATCTGGCCTCGACTTTTATTTAATGATCCAGCTAACGGTTTCGGGGCATTTTCCAATGATGAAAACTCTTTCTTAGACTTACAATGTTGTTGGTTTTTGTTTGTTTTAATTTGTTTTGTAAAGGTTTACAGAGAAAGAAATACAAATGGAGTTTGATTATTTCGATACAAAATTTAATAGAAATGAGCACTAAATCTAGATGCTTCTTAGCCAACAAATTATGTTCTAATTTTGTTTATATTCCACTAAAGAACCTCATTTTTTTTACTAAACAAATTATCCCTAAAGCTACCTCTTTTTTCGCTCTGCATTTTAGAGCAGTGACTCTGTTTTAAGTACAACGATAAATCGAGAGGCTTAAGGAGCTGGGTCTAGCCCGAATGAGGGGGTCTTTTTTTTGAGAGGGGAACTGGCGGAGTAACCACCCACGTAACGGCCGAAGACAACTTCATAATTCACTCAGAGAAGTTTCTTCCCAAGACGGCTACGGCGGCGTCTCAATCCGAATCTCAGCCTACGGATGAATCGCAAAGTACAAAGTACATAAGTAGGTGGCGGCGGGCTATCCACGAGATACTTTCGCCGCTTTGTGTGTGCGTGCGTGCGTATAGGAATTGTGCTCAATTTCCACAGACACACAAACACACACACACACACCGTGACACTCCGGGGCCTTATCAACACAGAAGCATCATCTTGCACAGCATGCTTTTATCTCTCTCTCAGTTTGAGTCGTTTGAGAACAGGCGTTCAGCAACATCCAGCAGCTCACTCCACTCACCGAAATCGGGGAGGGTGCGAAAGTGACCGGAGGGTTTGGGGGCGGACGGCAGGCGGCGGGTACTACTACTACAGTGTAAAACGCAGCTCTCGGGTTCTCTCGGTTCTGGGTTCTCACTTCCAATGGGTTCTCTGGGTCTCTGGCTTCTCTGGCTCCTCGGTTCTGGATTCTCGGGCGGAGCGGGCTCCTCTCTCTCACTTTGCCTGCCAAATATACAGAAGAGCAAACGTGCGAAAACTGGTAATGGAGGAGCTGAGTTGCAGAACACAAAAAGCCACAGGGAAACCCAAACACTCACACATACACACACATGGCCATCAAAAGCCAAAGGAAGCTCCGGAGAATGAAGGCCCGGAGCGGGATTACGGAGCTGAGTTTGGAGCAAGCAAGTTGGAGGGACGAAAGTAAATGAAATGAGGCGAAATGCAGCAGTCACAGAAACAGGCGGCTAAAGCAGAAGCTAACTCTCTAGACAGGCTGGTCTACAAATAGGGGTTTTTTAGAGGAAACTCAAGGGAAAGTAAGATATTTTCCTTAATTATTATATTATTTATATAATATTATATTATATTGAATGCTTAATATCCTTACACAGTTAAAAATATTTTTAAAAATCGGAAAAATTCATTTTAAGCATTTAATAGACGACTTACTTTCTGGACAGACAGGCCTACAAATATGAGACTTTGAGAGGAATTATTTCTCAATTTGTTTATTAAAATATTAAGTAGGTTATTTCTAGAAATTATAAAATGGTTTATGAACCAAGAAACACATTTAATATAGAGACCTAAATAACAATATACAGTTAATAATATTTCTATAAATACAAAATATCTTCTTTTAAGTTTTTAAATGTAAGAAAACTCTCTAGAAGTTCGCGCCTAAAAAAAGAAGAGGAATTCTTGGGAAAAGTATAAATCTTTCCCAAATTCAGGCATTTAAATTTTTGATTGACTATAGTATATTTTAAGAAATTTTGTTATAGTTTATAAACCAGGAAATATATTTTATATATCAGCACACAGTTTAATAATATTTTTATAAATCTAAGAAATCACTTGCAAGCCCTTTAATATTTTCCTTTATTTTTCCTAGACTCCCTATCAACTTATTTTAATTAAAATTCCTTCCTAGTTAGTATCCACTGTATATAAAAGCCACTGTCACAACCATAGAGGTCTGTCTCTGTCCTCATATCTGTTTCTGTGTTGCTGTTTCGGTGCTCAGTTTTTAGTCTCGGCCACTTGGCAGCTGTGTGAGCTGAGCTGAGTTGAGTGTGAGCAGCTTAAAACGCAGTGTCTGCCACCCCCCATGCCCCATCCCCTTTGCATACACATAGAAGAGCCACCCCCCTCCTTTCTCTTTTCCCCAATTTTTCCCTCCCAATCTTCCCGAGAGAAGCTTCTAATGCATTGTGGTTGCTGTTGTTGTTTTGGAGCGTAATAAGCGCAGTTTTTGTTTGAAATGCGGAAGGAGGAAGCTATCATAGAGGTATAGTCGAAGATTAAATACCCTTTTATAAAATTTAATTGCTCTTTTAACGCTAGATTTCAGTTAGGTTGCACTACATTTTATTAAAACAGCAAATATTGTGTGTTTAATTTTTATTTTATTTTATATTTAATATTTCCAATTTCTTTATCTTTCTCCAAGAATTATAATACCCCTAGTGAGAGTATAAAAATCACGACAAACACTCTGATAGAGATAAAGAGGAATGCCGGGGGTAAACTAGGGAACTTGGAGATTGCACTCTGGGATTATATAGATACATATATATACATATACATATATATAGACAGAAGCTCTGTATATCTGAGGGAATCATTCAAATTTGTCGAGTTTTCTTTGGGAGTAAAGTTCTCGCTGCAACTCAGTGACAATGAAGCCATTCTGGAACCCTCCAAGAATGAAGTTTCAAGAGGCGGTTTTCAGTAGGGGTATATATATATTATACAAACTTTTGGTTGTTGTTTTTGTAAACTGCTACTTTATCGCGGAAAGCCAAAGTATGCACTTAACACAGTTTTCATCATCAACTCTCGTCCCAGCCTTTTGTGTCTGTGTCTCTCTTTCCAGGGCTGAGAATATCGCTCATTTTCAATAAAAATAGCTTAAAATCGTAACAGGCGAACAGCGACAATGAAAGTGTATGCGAAATCCGCAGAGAATCAGAGAGGGACAGCGGGGACCGAGAGGGTCGAGAAGCGGAGACAAGTGCCAAATGGATGATTCTCTGGAAATTACTCGTCGGCGCTCTTCCCGTTTTTAGTTTCGAGGAGGGAAGTGCAACGGCGACTTGAAAGTTTTTTGTGTTTGCCAAACTCTATTTTCCAAAGAGAGCTTACAGCACTCGAAGAAAATATTGGTCTTAAAGGTTTATACTATTAATTATTAATTTAGAATTTAAGGTTTAATAAATAGGAATTGAGTTTGTATAGGTTTTTTGATTAATTAATTGAAAGCATTTTATTTTTTGGACTTGATTCTTTATCCCCTTTCAATAATTGCCTTTTTTTTAAGGACTTTGATTTATGTTCTTCTATAAAATTATAAACTTTGACCAGTGCATTCCCAGTTTTCTTCGACAAGAGAATGCAGAGAGTTGTGCGACTGGCACTTGCTGCTGTTTTCCTGCTTTCGCGAGCGCCGCAAATGCAGATGCAGCAACATCAGCAGCAGCAGCAGCAGCAACATCTTCTCTTTGCACGATTTTACTTCCGGCTCGTGAGGGGTTTCAGCGGCATTGTGGCAAAACGGGGGAGGAAACGAATTCCGATCCCAGTCGAGTGGTTTGTTTGGCTGCTGCATTTTTTTGGAGCGCTGTCTCTGCCTTTGTTGCTGTTGTCGCTGCACGTTTGCGGTCGTTGGCTTCAGTCTGAGTCTCAGCCTCGCTGCGCATTTGTTTTTGCATTTTGTTCTGCCGCAACAGCGGATGCTGCTGCTGTTGCTGCTGTTTTCCCCCGCATTTCCCCATGCTTATCTGTAGGTGGAGTTGTTGCTGCAACATAAGCAGCAGCAGCAGCAGTAAGCGGCATCAGTAAGCTGTAAGCAGCTGTCAGTATAAATGCGGACTTGAGATGTGGACGTGGATGTGGATGCCACACTCTGCTGAGTCGCCTCAATGGCATTTCGCAACCGAAAGTGTTGCTCATCGGATTCTAGATGGAAGATTAAGTGCGGTTTTGTAAGCAAAAATGCCCTGGGAGATCTGTAAATCATTTATATCGCTGTGGTAGCTTCAATTTAATTAGGTTTTGCTTTGGGGTTATTGATTGTAAGGGAAATGCAAGAGAGATTGTTATTTTTTAAAATTAAAAAGTAAAAAAAAAAATATTATAAATTTAATTTTTTATGTAATAAGACCCTTAGAATTTTTGTCTTTCTTCTAATAGTTGATTTACCTCCATTAAAATGCCACCAATTACATTCCCAACTCTTAATTATATTCTCTGAAACCAACATCTCGTATACGCAATGTTGGCAACAGCTCTCGAGTTAACTTTTCAAGTGCCTGATTAATTGGCAACAAGTGCTTGGCTTGGCTTGGCTTGGCTCCTTCTCCTGAGTGACTGGCTGAGAAAAGGTCTCGATTCTCACCTCGCCGCTAATGCTGATCGTGTCGTTGAACATGGCGTATGCGCAATGTGCCTTGTCTTTTTTTTTTCTCTCTCTCTCTGTCTCAGCTTCCAGTTCTTTGGCGGGCCAAATGCGGTGCGGCCAAAACAACATAATTAAGTATTTATTTATTTACTATTTTGGGCAACAACTACGATTTGAATGCAGCAACAACTTTGGTGGTGTATTGGCGTTTTGCAGCTTCAATTTCAATTTCAACTTCGACTTCGACTTCGACGATGTGGCGCTGCGGCTCGGTGTATTGCCACAATTGCTCATTTTGCTGGCTGCTTTGTGGAAACCTTGTGCTAAATTTTCCAAAACGTTGAGCCTCGTATTCGTCGCCAGTAACCGAAAATGAAAAATGCACTGAGAAGAATTTAAGAATAGATTTAAGAAATAATGGCTTTATCTAAGGAAACAGAAAAATGTATTTTTAGCCTTTTTGAAAAACTATATTTTATATATTTTTTACATCATATTAATTTTTGGAAATATTTTTAAGGTTTTAATTTGTTTGTATATTTAGACTGTATAAAAAATTTGAACATATTATTTTAAAATTAACAATTTACTTCTTAAAATGTTAGTTAGAGTGTAAAATATACAAAACCGAAAAACCGATAAACAGTAAAAAAAAGGCAGAAAACAAAAACAAACTCTGTTGCAACAATTGAAGCTGGCGATAAATGTCAGTCAAAAGCCGCAAAACCCAGCCACGCCCCCTCCCTTAATCCCCCACCGGGCGGCCGCCTTTATTGGCTGACGCATAGCTGGAAAAGCTAGGCTGTCACACAGCTAGATTTTCCACTGCGATCGCATTATTTATGCTTATGAGCAAATGTATCTTTCAGATACAGATGACGCTGACTCGCTTTATTAATTTCCAACGGCTCGTGAGATTGACACTATTCGCTGAGGCAGCGATGACGCCGAGATGACGACACCTCGAAGCCTCGAGAATAGTTTTAAGCCCGGCAGGGTGCTAAAAGAACTATGCAAATGAAATCACGTAAGGCTGGTAACCATTTAAAGATGGTTACTTTTTGTGGCCTTTTTTTCAGAGTGACGTAGTTTACATTCCATAATAATAAATTAATTATGACATATGCAAAGGATATTGAAGGTGTATAATTTCTAAAACTTTCTGCGAATCATTGAAACGAATTCAACTGAATTGCATTTGTCTTGTAATTTGGTAGTTACATATCTTAGCCACTGGCCATGCACTTGGCATATGAAAAGCTCCAATTAACGCATTGGAAATCCAAGGAAAGTCAACCAGAGAGAAGACGAATAAAGTAATACTCTCTATGAAGACATCCCATCAAGATTAAATATCAGTTAACAATTCGATGGGAACCTTTCGGAAAGTGTAAATGGTGGAAACGTTGCGGTAGGAAATTACTTTAATTTGTTGATCCCCATTGTTGCTACGGCTCTTGCTGAAACTTGGCTAACTGAATGAGTGAATGAGTGGATGAGTGAGTGAGTGACTGGACTGACTGACTGCTTGACTGGCGGCCACATGTTTTCACATGATTTCCACACGACGGACAGGTGAAAAGCAAGGTAAAAGAAAACTACAAGCTAAAACTAAAGCTAAAACCAAGACCAAAGCCCAAGTACAAGCACCAAGAGCTAGACCAAGACCAAGACCAAGACCAGAGAGATTCACTGGAGCAAGAAAAAGAAACCGGGTACGAAACCCAAAAGGAACTAAATAGGAATGGGTGCGCACTGGGGAGACGTGTTGACTGGGCTGTGGGTTAAGGTACAGAGAAAAAATTGAATATATAAATAATAATAAATATTAAGAGGGTAAATAGATATAAGATATTTTTAGAATAATTTTGGTAGAAAAAAAAGACATATATTTTCCACATTTTACAAGTTGTGATAATCAACAGAATTATGTCTGCTTTTTTCAATTTGAATATTAAATTTAAATCCAATTATTATAAAACTCCCTCTTTCTTTCTGTAAAATAGCAAAAGAGTCAACAGATTTGATGCTTTGTCTGGGCAATTTTGAATGCCACCAAGCCAACCCAGAAATAGAGAGGACAGGAAGACAGCTTCGGGCAAGGTTTCCTCTTCGGTTTCCTCTCCCGGGAACCCAGACAATTGATCTATCACATTGAAATTGTTGAGTGTAGCTTGTCTCGTTTTTTGTTTTTGCGATTAAAAAAGGGGTTCTTCTGCCTTTTGCTTCCTTCCTTTTTTTCTCGGTTTAATTGTTTCTCAAAATTGCAAATTTGAATAATTATGAGAAGATGGGGGATTCCCGCGATGACTGACAACTGATTTGTGTTGACTTAGAGTAGCAGCAACCTTCTACAAAAAAATTATTAAATAAAAGTGTGGGCAGGAAACAAAAGAAAGATAAGTAGGAATAAAAATGGATAATTTAGGGATTTTATTGGTGGGAAATGGTTATGGGTTTTGGTTAGAAAACAGGGATTAGGGAGTGTAAGATTATAAATAATCTACCAAATTAAAGGGTTTTCTTAAATTTAATCATAAATTCATTTAATTAGATTATAGAATTACAATTTCTCTACATAATTTCCTAAAATTTCCCTCTTAAATGTAAATTACCTAGTCTGTAGTTCTTTATCCCATCACATATACACCTGAGAACCTCTGGCATTGCCTCTCTGGGAGTGCTTCAAGGTCATCACAGTCCATAAATATGCATGCCTGATATGGCAGCATATTAAATTATTACAATACTTATCGCGGACTCAACAAAACCCGCCCTAGCACCTACACACATGTACCCTGGGGAGGGAGTACACACGAGTATATATACATATATACTATTAGTGAGTCTGAATCTGAACGCAGAGAGTCGAGTGGCTGGGCCACATTCGTTAATAGTTCATTGCTCCGCTTAGGGCGATATGGATTCGTAGGGAATATCGGGGGGTTGCAAGACGACGACGACGACTACGACGACGAGTGGCGACTTTGGGGCGATTCCAAGACCTACAGATACAACTCAAAATGTTTCGCATAGATGCATACAGTTGTGGTAATAAAAATGAAATTTATAAATCTATTATTATGTAATTATTTATTTGACTTTAGTCTTAACAATCTATTTATTTATATTTTATTTTTACTAATTTAAAATATTCCCTATTTACAGCTTGTCTACAACTGGGTAAGTCTTTGAATCATTTTTTTACAAACTAAAAATTAATTTTTAAAGCCTCTTTAACTTGCTATTTTTTGTACTGTAGTTGTATTCGTGTATGACTCGTTGACTGCAGTTCATAAATCTTGGCCCTGGCTACTTGCTGATATTTTTCTCTTCACCTTCTTCCCTTTTTTTTTTAACATTTCTTATGTTTTGTTGCTGCACATTGTTTCAGACTTTTAGCTACCATTTTATGATGACTATTTTAATTTTAAACTAATGAATGCGTCGCCGGCACGCCGACTGTAACTGCCTTCTTAGACCAATGCTCCCTGTAGGAAAAAATTATATTTATGAAAATTTTCCCCTGCCAGCAGACGACCCTTTTTGGAATTACAGACCATTGCTAATTTATGCGCCTTTTGTATGATTTTTCATTTGAGTTTTTACTTTTCTTTTTAGCCCCGCTCACAGCCATACCATCCTTGGCTTTAAGTTGGCTTTGTATGGACTCACCATATTCACTTATACTCACTTGTATTTACCCACATCCACTCATATATGTGTGCTAGCAAGGAAGTTTTTGGTATAATCGCAAGTGTGGTATATGGGGAAAAGGGGTTAGTCCAACTAATTGCATGATGGGCCATGTAATGTGCTGTAGAGGGGCGTGGCATATCGCATAATGTGTGTATACAGTTGATAGACATGAATGGGAAAGTTTGTTTTCGGCAAATGAGTCTGAAACACGGATCGAAAAAGGAAACAAAGGAATATAAAATGGATAGAAAAAGGCTTTAGTGAGACAGGTTGTTGGCTTTAAGCTGGTACCATTTTTATATTTCAAGAATATATTTTTACTTGTAAAATATTCTAGATTAATATTTTCTTTAATTTTGTAATTCTTTCCTCAATATTTCTTTCCAATTCCTCCTCCTTCTCCTGCTGATCATCATTGAAGGCTGTTAAATTTAGTGCCTCCACTTCAATTTTAATTACGATCCACAACCAGAAGAAAATACTCCGAGAAAAGGGAAAGACACAGAGAGAGAGAGGGAGGAAAATCGGGGGAGGTTAAGTGAGAGCTGAGAGTGAGACTCCCTCAGTATCTGTTGCACATATGTTATTGGGGGGGCCCTGCCTCCCATTTTTCCCCTCCTATTCCACCACCACCACCACCACCACTCCTCTGCTTTTTGGTTCCTTTGTTTGGTAGACAATTTAACATATTTGGGAATTCATTGCACTTTCTTTTATTAATACGCTCACTCAGAGCAAGGCGAAGGCGAAGTCGAAGTCGAGAACTCGCCCTCTGAGTTCGTCTGGAACATGTGTAAGTGCCCAGGCACCAATGCATTTTCTTTACACAGAAAAATATAAACCGATATTTTAAATAATTATATTTTAATAAAGAGATTTTTCTAGATTTTCGTGTTAACGATTAAGGAAAATTAAAAGTAGTGTACAAGAAATAAATTTTAATTGATAAGGACTAAAGCTTAATAGCACTTTTTTTAAATTACATTTTAAATACCAATTCATTGTCTTCATTAAATTTTTCTGATATTTTTAAATACGAAATTAATTAAATTTCTTCCTGTGCATCCATCCCTATATTTTCCAGCTAGTATCTCTTGTCTCTGCCTAAATTTAGTCGCATTCCTGACTATTTCCGATGCTGCCGTTGCTGCCCCAGCTTCTGTTTTTGCTGGGGCATCCATGTCTTGATTGTTCCAATTTTGGTTATGGCCAATGATGGCAAGCCATTGATAAAAATAGAGGAGAGAGATCATCCTCTTCCCCCTCTAGAATTTCTCCACTGCTCTGCGACTCTGTCTCTGTCAGGAAGATATCAATGGGGAGATCCATCAGACTGCCATTTTGGTGTGGAGTTTGTTGCGTTGCGTTTCGTTTCGATTCAAAGGGGGGATATGAATCGAGGCGAAAATTGAAACTTATCTGCTAATCGCACATCTGTTTGTCACATGAAGATTGAACTGGGGAAGCTGGTGGGGTGACATGTCGTCATTGAAGTCGCACGTGTGCATTGTCTCAGAGCTGAGGCTGGTCTTGGCCACGTTTAATGGATATTCTGGCTCTCATAAAATACTTCCCATACTTGTACACCGCCTCCTCTTTGAGTAGAACTCATCGCAATTGTTTCTCATAAATTGTTTTGGCAAATGAGCAGCGCACGCCAAATCAAAAGCGATGACAAAACATTAAAAAACAAATGCCACAAGGGGTTGCCAGTAAAGTTTGATAGGACTTTAAGATATTTTTACAAATATTATAATATTTTAAAATATAGAAAGATAATGTTAATATTAAAAACATGAATTAGAGATACAAATGGGAAGAGTTTCTAAACTAAACATTAAGCTGTAAAATATATACGAATTTTCTCCATTTATTTGCAATTTAAATTAAGAATTTTTAGATTGATCAAAATTAAAAAAAGAAAAAATTGAAGAAAATGTAAAAAGTCTGTGAAAACCAATTATTAAAACCCAAAATACTAATCACAACTTTTCATAACAAACCTCGCACATATTACTAGAAGTATTACAGGCCTCGCACCCCCTTGGCTCTCCCCTTTTCTACGAGTTGCCAAATTCTCAGGCAGCTGCACAAATTGCGCAAATTGGTTTGAAACAAATGTAAATATTTATTAAAATTGCACAAGATGCACAAGGCCCCACCTCGAGTCCCCAGAGTTTTTATAAATCAGTCAGATGTGCAAGCCGAGATCGACTGATGATGATCATGATCATGAGCAATTCAGTTCAGTGCATGTGCGGGTGCTGTGATCATGTGACTGAGCTGAGGTCTTTGTCTGAACTTTTCTCTCCCTATATATACATATATATCTCTCTCTTTGGTATTCGAATACGATAATCCAATGTAAATAAATATTAATGCCTCTATGAGTAATCAAAAGTCATCAAGAGAATTGTCACAAATCAAAAGCGATCAAATTAAATCGGTTTACATTTATGAGAATTTGTTATGATTTATGGGAAAAGGTATAAAAGTAAATGTTTTTATTATGGTTCGTTGTGATTTTTGGGCTTTCCAAATAAATCAATATGAAATTAAATAAATTGGGATATGATTTATATTTTAAAATTAATATTAAGAGAATATATCACAGAACAAGTAACAAATTCAATTGTTTTAACCATACATTTAAGAATAAAAATACTACAAAATTCCCCCGCTCCACAAAAAACATTCCCAACGTACCTTCTAAATTCATATAATTATCCAAGTGACGGGGAGGAGCTTCAAGAGTTTTAGAAAGGGCAGAACAATATCAGCGAGTGATACAATTTCTCACTCTCAGCGTTTAGTTGTCGTGTTGTCATTATCAGTTCCTAAAGGTGAACAAAAGCCGATGACGCTCCAGCGATTTTCACATTAGATTAAATATTTTTTTGTTGTTTTATTTCAACTTTTCATTTTTGAGGTCAAGCTTTACAGCCAAGATAGCTCTTGGGTAACAAAATTTTCCTTGTTGCCGCTAATACAATAATTGTTGTTGCGGAAGCGGATGCAAAAAAAAAAAAAACTATATAGATATATGTAGTATAAGGTAAAAGGTGGAGAAGAGAGGATAGACAAGTTGAAAGGCAAACATGAAGTGCCAGTGACGACGATCACTTATATAGATATAGAAACGTCTGGCCAACAACAATGATAATAACTGAGGCAGCTAATTTCTCAGAGGGAGAGCCTACCAAGGTGCCAAGGGGTTTCCCCTCCGAAGACCTTGCCTTTGGCCAAGAAGTCTGTCTCTCAGGCCCGGCGAATGAAATGAATTTCCATTGTCTTAAATATATATATTTTTTTTTCTGGCTTCCTTGGCATTTGTTACTGTTGTTGCTGCTCTCATTGTTTTCATTTTTTGTTTCTTGTTGATATTGCTGTGGCTGCCGTTGATGGTTGCCTCACCCAAAGGCCAAGATCGTCGTCATATTAGCGTCCAAAAGTCAACTCTGCTTCGTCGCTTCTTCACTGGGAAGGCAACGTAGGGTACAGTGGTTTGAAAACTATGAAAATGGGATTCAATAAAATATAGGAGTATCTTAAATGTGTGAAAATTCTTGTGAAAAGATCAAGAGACTTTTAAATTCGATATTTCTTGGTCCAACAAGAGTTGCTTTTAAACTTTATAAATTATAAGGAAATAAGTTTATATTAATACTTATAGTTTGCTTAATTTTTGTAATGGTAAATGTGATTTTATTGCCAAATTCTAAAGCTAAAAATTTTCTAAATGATACCTTTTCATTTACCTAAAAATCTAAACCTTAATATGTAATGATCTCTGAGGTAAGTTCTCTTG
>JAEIII010014701.1:0-23962 GCA_018905755.1 Drosophila ohnishii | reverse complement strand
AATAACCAGTTAGAATATTCCTTTAAAGTTTTATGTGACTCAAAATACATCAAAATTAAATTTGAAAGTATTATACATAGTTTAACATTTTCAAATGTTCTCCCAAAATATATTTTACATATCCTCTTGCACATTTTTTATTGATCTAAAATCTACATTGAATTATTATTATATTATTATATATTATTTTGTGGTTTAACCTTCCTATAAACCAGGTAGTGCTAGCAATTATTTTAGAGTGTGCCCGACAAGAGTATCTCTATAAATTAGCGGACCTGCAAATCGGTAGCTATTTTACCAGCAGATAAGACCCTCTGGACTATATAAAGAAGGCCCCACCGCCAGTTTGGTCAGCAATCAAGTTATTCCACCATGGGTCCTATTGCCTACGCCCTACTATTCAGTTTGGTGGCGGGTCTAGCCGTCGCCGAGAAGTCAGACTACTGTCTGAGTGAGATCGTCAAGTCGGACGAGCGGATCCGCTCGCACGGCTACCCGGCCGAGACCCACGAGGTGGTCACCAAGGACGGCTATGTGCTGACCCTCTTCCGCATTCCCTACTCGCACAAGCTGAAGAACCAGGACAAGAAGCGTCCGCCGGTCCTCCTGCAGCACGGCCTGTTCAGTAACTCGGACTGCTTCCTGTGCTCCGGTCCAGACAACTCCCTGGCCTACCTGCTCGCGGATGCCGGCTACGATGTGTGGCTGGGCAATGCCCGTGGCAACATCTACTCGCGGGAGAACAACCTCATCTCGCTGAACAGCCACAAGTTCTGGCACTTTAGCTGGCACGAGATCGGAACCATCGACCTCCCCACCATGATCGACTACATCCTCGACGTGACCAAATTCGCCAGTCTGCAGTATGCCGGTCACTCTCAGGGCACCACCGTTTACTTTGTGCTGCTCACAGAGCTCCCAGAGTACAATGAGAAGATCAAGTCTGGACATCTGCTGGCCCCGTGTGCCTTCTTCGAGCACGGCCGATCCTTCGTGTTCCATACTTTGGGCTCGTTGGTGGGCGAGCCCGGCGGCATTTGGAACCAGCTGCTGGTGGACACTGAACTGATTCCGCACAATAACCTGGTCAACCGAGTGGTGGACAATGGCTGCCACATTTCCGACACGGTCTGCAACAACGCCTTCATCATGTTCGCCAACGGAGGCTACGAGAACGCCAATGTGGTGAGTGGGGAAGAGAATATATCTCTATTCTATTGGCAGAATGTTTTATGAGTTCTAACTCCCATCTCCTCCCCTTTTACAGAGCTCCATGAGCGTCCTGATCGAAACCCATCCGGCTGGCTCCTCCAGCAACCAGGGCATCCACTTCCTGCAGCTGTACAAGTCGCACGAGTTCCGTCAGTACGATTGGGGCACCAAGAAGAACAACGAGCTGTATGGCCAGGATACGCCCCCAGACTATGACCTCAGCAAGATCACCGCTCCCACTCACTTGTACTCCAGCACAAACGATGCCCTTTGCGGACCCGAGGACGTGGACACCCTGGTCTCGGAGTTCACCCATCTGGTGGAGGACTACCGCGTGCCCGTGCAGAGCTTCAACCATCTGGACTTTATCATTGCCAGGAACATGAAGGAAGAGGTCAACGATCCGATCATCAAGCGCATGAACTCCTACGAAGATTTCTAAGGGGAGTAAGCCAATAAAGATTCACGAACTGCAGTAATTTCAAGTGGTATTTTATTCTTCAAAATATTTCATTGAGTAATTCCATAATTAACCAAAATGAAATGGAAATTTTTCGAAAGGTAAAACCCATAAGTAACCTGCATTGCAATACTTTTGAGGGTCGTCTTATCTGAACACTGGTTGGACATCTCCAAGACAAGCAAATGTGCAAGTGTCGAGTTTATGGAGGCGATATATATTGATTTGAATTTATTGCTGCGCTTAACCCGATTAGATAATGGCACCAAACATAAGGTAATGGTCAGTTATTAACACCTCGTTCAGGTGTCTGGCTTCGAGTGTTCACATTCATGAAGAAAGCAAGAATCTTGATTAACATGAATCAAAATTTTCAACACGATTAATGGCAATTGGTTTGTTTTAATCAAAAGTAGAGATTTTAATAGAATTTGCTTGGAATCGACTGAGATTAGATGTGTTATTTGAGGCTTTGTCAGGTAGAACCTTTGATTTGATTTTATTTAAGGATTTTTTGGCTAGTTAAAGGGTTTTAAAACCCTTATGCTTGATTTTCCTTTCCTTACACAAAATTAATTGCTTTATTTTATATATTTCCTCCATATCTTAAATGGTTTCATTTTCACATGCACTTCTAACGCCTCATAAACCCTTCTTTTGTTGATGGCTCCGGCAGTCGTACGACAGGAAGTCGTACGTACGCTGTCTTGTGCAATAGCCCCAAGACTCGTCTCGTCTCGTCTTCATAACGTATAGACATTATACCTTTCCGTGGCTTGGCTATAACTATAACCATCCCACCCTCTATCCATGCAACTGCGCAACTCCAAAAAGAAACTCTTTGCGCCGAGAAGCGTAACATGGCTTTTCAACGAAAATTTTGTAATCATTTAACGAAAAAAAACACAAAAACTGAAAGACACAAAAACAGCAGCAGAAGCAGCTGCAAAACATTGGAATAGTAGAGTGAAAACGCTAAAACCGCCGCTTCGGGGGTTCGGTTTATGTAGCTTTTTGTGTTATCTTCTGGCGCGTTTCTACGCATGCGCAGCGGAGTTTACATCAAACGAACCTTGAAATTATTGTCGTTTTCATCATTGTTCGGCTCCAAGTATCTGCATCTATAGCTGAAGCTCTGTATGTATCTGTATCTGACAGTACCTGGAGCTGTAGCTGTGGCTGTGTGTAATTTCTTGCATTTTGCACGCCTTGAAGTCACACTAAGTGAAGACCCCATCCCCAAGACCCTCCTGTGCTGGGGTCCCCTTTCTTTCCCCTACATACATATGTATCTATCTATCTCCAGCGACAATTTCACCTGCTCTGATTTCTTTTCTCCTTATAATTAAGTAACTGTTTAGTTCTACATCGAACGGTTCTTTAAGAAAGGTAGATTTTGAGTTCAGATGTAGGTGAGTTAAGGAAATTTAGAAAAACTAATTGAATCATTTAGAAATTGGGGTAATCTGACCAAAAGAAGGAATGTTTTTAAAGTCTTTCAAAGACTTATATAGTTTCAAATATACCCTGCCCTAATTAATAGGACATTTTTGGGGTAGAAAATACAGGAACCTCATGTTTTTAAATATTTTTCCAAGTTATTTTTCGTTTTTATCTCATAAACTTACTCAATTACAAATTAATCCAATAAATACTATCTGTGACTCCTGTGACAAATCCAAGTTAGTCTCAAAAAGTTGAATATTTTTATTTAATTATTATTAAATTAAAAAAGCACAAACACTCTGGCTTAACTATTTAATTAAAACTTTAGCCTTTAATATATTTATGTTTAATTCACTTCACTTTCAGATTCACTCTTGCTTTTGCAATTTAATTATTTATTTACTTAATTCAAGTAAAAGACGCGAATTGAATGGGCTTTCCGAGCCTTCTTTTTGGATGAACCGCCTCGTTTGGAATGCACGCAGAAACTGTTGCTCGAAAAAATGTTATAGCCCAGTGGATTACTCAAGATCTCTACCAGAAATGTCGGCTTCCTGCCAGCTGCAGTCGGAGTCGGAGTCGAAGTCGGAGTTGGGTTCCAACGGCAGGCGCCACACTTGGCTGATTCTCTCGCTGGGGAGTGGACTCCGTTGTGGAACGCGGGTGAGGCCATCTGTGACCACGGATCAGAGGTCGGTCTCTCTACTTTGCCTCCCGAGAGATGGGCCCTGAGCCCGGGCCAGGTCGAGTCGTTTATTTTTGGCACTCCAAGGCATAATGAAATTGCAAGTGAAATTATGAGAATTATGACAGGAAATAGCTGTGCAAACGAAGGCCAAGAGTAATTTTCAGGTTTTCATTTAATTGGTCGCTTAACCTGCGTACATTAATAGGTGAGATGGCATCGGTGTTGGTTTTGATTTACTATAATTTTACTCAATTTAATAATTGATAACGCTGAAATGTAAATAAAGCAGCGCTATGTATATATAATCAATGTACTATCAAGCAAATAATCAGCAAACTTATACAAGAAATCAAGATTAAAAAACACTTTAACTAAGTAAAATAAAAAAAGTTAATTTTAATTTGGAAAGCATATTTGTGCTAATTGTTATCGGGTGAATAATTCTTCATAAATGGGAGGAAAAACTCAAGTCTTTAAGGCTCTACCAAGCTACTCAATAAAATTTTTAAAACTGGCAAAATCTTTTTAACAGGTTCTTTAATTTGTACTTAATCCCTTTTTAAAAATTCCAGCTGTAGTATGTTTTCAGGAAGAAAATATATATATCATCTCAATCTTTCTTTTTACAACAATACATAAATCCATAAGTATATAATCTCAAACTTTCTGTTAAAAAATCTCTTACATTTCCTAGAGGAAACCATTTTGTCTTCATCGGCTTCGGTTACTTTCAAAAAAATTAAATAAAAGTCCTCATTAAGCGCACAAATTGCTGTTTGCCATGTGACATAAGGCCTCGTCGTCGGTTGTCTTCAGTTTTTCCACTTTCGCTTCCCTAAAATTTCATAGATATTTTGAAATATCCGTCTCGAAAAATATAGCAAAAAGTGAAATTTTCAGCTGTTTTGTTGCCTTCTTCAACTGGCAGGCAAATAATAATATTTTTAGTTCTATGTGCACAATATTTACTTGCAATCCATCGACGTCATGCACTTGAGAGAACGAGGTTGTCAAGGCCGCCGCCGCCGCCCCCAGATGATAAGATCAGTGGAAAATCAGACCCCACAGCAGCCTCCTCCTCATTATATGGTATATAGTGCTAATTCATGGCACTGGACTATCTGGACACTACACGTGCCCGATCTGGATTCGGATTAAGTTAGCTTAACCCGCTAATTGGAATCCATATCACACTGACCCCCGAGGGACTGGCGTTCATTGTCAATGAAATTGAATTTCGCACTCAAGGTTAATCCGATTTGCGGCACATAGAGGGATAAATTATTATTAATCACGGGATGGAATGATTCTACAAGAATTTCACTTTTTTTGATTAGTAAATTTTTTAAATTAAATTAAATCCTAAACACGTGATACCTTAACTATAAAAGGCTCTTAAATGAAATCAGGGAATTAGAAATTTAAGTTTAATACATTTTATAACTGTACTAGTATCTTAAAATGAGACCTATAATATGTTAAAATAGAGTTTTTGGAAAGTCTAAGCACGTATAAGAAACAAGTTAGAAATATTTATGTGTATATTTAATTATAAACTTAGCTTCAGGGTAAGAATCAACCATACATTTTAATATATCTTTAGATCTTTCTTTGACAAACTTAAAACAAATATTTTCTTTAATTACAAAATTACTAATTTCGGACCTACAATATTTTATGGGATAATTGTTGGTGCCTTTTTTATGAAATTTTAAATCCCTTGTAAATCTATATTTGCTTCGTTTATAAAAGTCAGAGTATATTCATTTTTAAAGGCAATTTTGATATATCAAAAAATTCCTATAAATAATAAATCTATAAAAACTATATTTATTTTCAGAAAGAAACATGTTATTATAATGTTGGAAGGAAGAAAAAAGTAAATTCTAAGGAAGTAAAGATAAAGGAAAGCTGCCCAGACACACCCCCCACGAAAATGGGGGCCTGCCCCGAGAGCTCAGCTAAAAATCACCCTGTTTGGCGCACAATCGCCATTACATAATCATAGCCCACTGTCGACGCAATATATATATATTATATACACTGGTATGTATGAGTTATTCGCACCGATTTAGACTTGCCCCGCCGTCGAAAAGGAAACCCATCCATCCATCCAATTCCATCTCTGGGAGGTTGTTGTTGTCAATTGCCAGGCCTCCTCCTCAGCGCGCCAGCTTTCGTTTTTTATTGAATCACTCAACTTGGGGCCCCCAAACAAAACCAGTGCGCGCCATGGCGACAGTTGCCCCAGCAGCAGCAGCTCCTCATAGAGCTCATAATGAATTTGAATGGCTGCCAACAAAAACTAATACTCACCAAATCAAAGGCGAGCCACCCGACGGGATCCGAGAGTGCGCTCACGCGATGCGATATATGCGAAAACATATAGCGAGGAAATTAGTTGTAGTCGCAGTTATTCTGAGGGCCTCGTGAGAAATATTTCGCAAATTTCGAAATCAGTTGAAAATCGTCGCTCGCTGAGATCACAGAGATCCGGAAAATGTTCCGCAAGTGCCTTGCCAGCTTGGCCCTGGGCCCCGCCGCGACTCCGCTCTCGCTCAACGTCGCGATCCCAAGGATCACAGGGATTATTGCTCCTGCAGCCAGCCAGCTGGTCCAGCGACGCGCCGTCCACCAGCTGCCCGTCCAGGGTAGACCTCCCAAAATTCTCATCACAGGTCAGTCAGTCGTCCGTTGGCTGCGCCACGTGTCTCCGGCTATATTTATATAGTAGTACATATATCCACGCCGCCTGGCAATACGATGTGAAGCGTTTCAAGGCTGTTTGGACAGAAGACCAACAGCTGGTCAATAGATATCAATTTGAACTCAATGAACTTTTGATTTTTCTTTTATTTTCTTCTCTTTATTTAATTTTTAAAAAGTGTGCGAATATTAAGTAATAATTAACGGATTTTATTTTGGTGCACGGTGATAGAATGGGTTCCAAGTTATATTGATTGTAAAATTGTATGGAAAAGTATTTATTTTAAAATCTAAAGGTAGCAATAGGATTTTGGTTGTAGGATGAATCTGTGCAACATCCTTTTGTTGCAAGCACCAATGACAGAGTGTTTGTTGCTCAACCTTTAAGCCAGCAACATTATCTTGTGCACTCCGCTATGTTAATTTTATGTTTTTATACCCAGATACCCTTCAAGCACATTCTTTTTGCTTTAATAAAGTGCAGTGTCGAATGTCTTAGTGCTTGAGCTAATCCGAGGTCTAGTCGGCGAATTTAATCCACTTAAATCAAGACTCGGCTATTATGTCAGAGCGAAAAAAAGATTTGTCAGGAGACTACATAGCGTAGCAGTGTAACGAGAGCATCTTCAGGACTATTTGCTGATCGGTCTTTAAAATGTACTAATACAATTTTTGCGAGAACTCTAGGTTTCTATATAATTATGTAGAATTTTAAATAAAATATTAAAATTATATATTTGGCGGTGTACCTACTATATGGTATTAGTAAAAATTGTTCTCAACATGCAAATTGTTTGCTAATTTTTTATTTTATTGCTATTTTATAGGTGGTCTTGGCCAACTGGGCATTGAGTGCGCCAAACTGCTGCGCTCGCAGTACGGCAGTCAGAATGTAATCCTTTCGGACATCATAAAGCCCAGCCCAGCAGTGCTGGAGAATGGGCCTTACATTTTCGCCGATATCCTGGACTTTAAGGGACTGCAGAAAATAGTTGTGGACCATCGTATTGACTGGCTGATCCATTTCTCAGCCCTGCTCAGTGCCGTGGGCGAGCAGAATGTGCCGTTGGCAGTGAGGTGAGATTTTAAATCAATAAAAGAAATGTCTTAAAAATCCCAAATTAATTAAATAAATATTATATTTTCCTGCAGGGTCAACATTGAGGGTGTGCATAATGTCATCGAGCTGGCGAAGCAGTACAAGCTTCGCATCTTCGTGCCCAGCACCATTGGAGCCTTTGGCCCCGACAGTCCCCGAAACCCCACACCAAATGTTACGGTAGGTCACCTACTTTTTCTCCCAAAAGCCATGTTTGTTCGATACTGAAATGTTATGGCTCCTGTATTCCACAGATCCAGCGACCCCGCACTATTTATGGCGTTTCCAAGGTGCACGCTGAGCTGATTGGCGAATACTATTACCATAAATTTGGCCTGGACTTCAGATGCCTGCGCTTCCCCGGTGTTATATCCAGCGATCCCCCAGGCGGTGGCACCACAGGTACGATTGGACTTTCTACAAAAGCTCACATGCATGTCAATCTGCTGTCTTGCTTTTCCCTGAAGAGCGCATGTCAAGCCTAATTTAATATAATTTTTTTTATCACAAATATGCCTCAGTTCCATCGCCAACTTATGGTAATCAAAGAGCAAGACAATGGGCACCATTTATGTACATATATATCTTACTTGATCTGGTGACCCATTTTAACTTGCAGGGAAATTTTATAGTTTTCCGTTAGTTATTTTGATTGCACTATTCTGCAAGACAGAGATATACAGATAAATATAGTCAGATAAATATATATAAAGGAAAAAAGAGGCAAATAGATACTTATTTTCTTTAATAATTTTAGCTGTGCTTTTAATTTAAATAAAAAACATTTTATAGAAACGTTATACTTTGAAGAAAACAATCTTATAACCGCACAGTTGTCACTGATTGAAACCATATCCTTTCCAGATTACGCCGTTGCTGTTTTCCACGACGCCCTGCGACATGGTAAATACACCTGCTACTTGCGTCCCGACACCCGACTGCCCATGATGTACATTGAGGATTGCTTGCGGTGAGTGAGTCTATAAAAATTCGGCCTTCAAGAGTACCCCGAATAAAGCACCAAGTTAATATATATAGTCTTTGATAGGCTATCCTCCCTAGTTTACGAATTCTCAAAAGTCTTAACTAAACTGAACTCTTTCTATTCCAGAGCCCTCTTGGAGTTCATGAAGGCGCCGAACGAGCAACTTAAGCGCCGTGTCTACAACGTCACGGCCATGTCCTTCACCCCCGAGGAACTGGTGAATCAACTGAGCAAGCATGTGCCCAATCTGCACGTGACCTACAAGCCGGACAGCCGGCAGTTGATCGCGGATGCGTGGCCAGAGGTGTTCGACGACTCGGATGCCCGTCGAGACTGGCACTGGCAGCACAAGTACGACCTGGCCCATCTGGTGGACTTTATGGTGAAGGATGTCCAGGAGAACTACATCAATGGGGACAACCAGCAGCAGCATACGCTGCAGATCTGACGGGGATCGAAAAAGCATAGTAACAGCCGTATCTAGTATTCCTAAGTACTAATTTTCAATTGCATTTAACGTTGCATTTATCTAGTGTATATTAACACAGAAACACTGTACCCTTTACCTTGGAAAATACATTAAGGCTTACATACCTTGAACTTTTGGAGCACCTTTCGTTTAAGGGAAGAACTATGAAAGAATGATGGCTAAGATCCTTAATTCATTGTCTACTTTTGGGAGGTAGCTTATCTAAGAACAATCCCAATATATAGTATGTGTTGTAAACTTACTTTTAGGCTTAATCTACGATCATTTCATATGAAGTTTACAAAAAAAGGTATAAGCAGAGATAGGAATATGTAAAACCACCTACTTTCTGCAGAAAACTCATGCATGTCAATCTGCTGGAAAGTATCTGCTTTGAAAGAGAGCCGCCAAGAGTGCATTTCAAGCCCTATTTCATCCAATTTCCTATCATAAATGCCTCAATTCCATCGCCAATTGGGAGTAATCAAGAAACAAGATAATGGGGATCATTTAAATATCAGATCTGGGGTATCATATGTTCATTTTTTGTGACAGTAGGGCTTCAAATACCAGCACATTTTTTAGATAGATTAAATATTTTATATATAAAATAATATTTTTTTAAATGCTTTATAATAATAATAATAGAAATCCCCACTCAACTTAAAAATCAAATTTTTGTTAGCTTAAGATTTTTTATTAGAAATCAAAATACTAAAACAAAGCACCTTCTGGTTGAGACATATGCGAGAGCTTACTTGGCTACTTAGGTTATAGGCTATTACAATGATCGATTGTACTTGGTTTAGAGGCTACAGGTAACCCTTTGGGCTATTTGCTTAGATATCAGACTCCTCTGACCCACTGACGCCACTGAGCGTACTGAAGTGATGCAGGCAACCGCCATGCGTGGCTATATACAAGTCCGCCGCAGCCTCACTGCTGCTGCCTTCAGTATTTAATTGATTTTTCTCTAAAGGATAATTTCTTCGCTTTATCTTCGTTGGCGGCGATGCTGCTCGCTCTGCGGATTCTGTAAACGAGCGAAAGGCAGAGTTTGTCTATCAGTTTAATGGAGTTTTCATTTCATTTCATATTGTTTAGCTCTTGCTATTTATTTTGTAGATCATTCACAAAGTGTTTTCTTATTTTTCAGATTTTTAAAGTATGTATAGATTTTCATATGCATAAATCCTTTTGTTTCTGGCAGAGTTATTTAGATCAAAATCTCAAATTGTTTAGCTTCCAAGTCAAAAGAAATCAAAATATATAAGAAAAGGAATACAAGTTATGCTAAATATTACACAAAATTAATTATGTCAGGTAAAAGATTTGAACTTATGGTGATACGGGCTTATACTTATACTAATCTTGTCTCGAAACTGCAATATTTCTCATACAACTTGATATCCAACACTTTGTGAAGGCTCTAATGCAATTTAAGCATTTTCCTTAAGTATATATTGCTTTCGTAATAATTGATTGTATTGATTGCTTTGTAACGATTCATATTTAAGGTTAAGTTAAGTATTCTTTACTGCTTGAGGTTATTAAGTACATGTGCAATCCAACGAGTTCAATTTTCTAATTTTCTTTGAGTTAGCTGTTGTTTTGTACAATATATGATGATTATTCAGAATACATATTCATTGATTCGTTTGCTGACTTGTTATTTTTACAATTTCCTTTTAATTTCTCTTGTTATTTTTCGATATATATTTCTTTTGGTTTGTGTTAGGTATTGCGTACTGCGATTCATATAAATCGAATTGTTTGCTTATGAGTAATGGGCGAAATGTATGGATACAAATAAAGAGAGACGCGTCCTCGCTCGGTGAACGGTTGCATGTGTGTTTCTTGTGCGTTCTTCAATGGAAATATACATGTTCACTCTCAGCTATATACATATATGTATATCTTATTTTCCCTAAATCATGTGCGACATCATGCAACGACTCACATCACGGTTAGCGCGATGCAAATGACCTTGATAATGCTGGTAGATGCGTTGAGGTTGCTGCTGTTGATTATGATGATGTTGCTGCTGCTGAATATGTTGCTGCTGTTGGTGTGGAAAACTGGGCTCTGATTCCATCATCATGCCGCCGCCGTTGGCCTGCATCTCGTAATCCATCAAACAGGCCTGTGTTCCAATTATTTGTGTGGCAGGCAGTGAAAAGAAATCTGCAAGACAAGGAGAGTTAACATTATTAAAAAGTGCAAAGAAAACAGGAGAAATAAATACATTTATTACCTTTTTTTAATCAAATAATATTATATATAAATGAATTAATTTTGGCTTATATTAAACCTTTTTGTCTCAGTGCTTTATCACTGCAAGCGCAACACACGTTGTCGCTGCCGCTGCTATCGATATTTGCCCCAATTACCGATCGTTTATTTATAACACATTCGGAGCAGAGCAGCGAGTTGCCGCAGTTGTCATTTCTTATCTCTGAATAGTTTTTTTTATTTTTTCGTTTATTGTATGTTTGCATTTGTGCTGATAAGGTAAGCATTAGCTTGGGGGCAACTGCTAAGGTAACGAATTTCTTGACAAACGAATATGTAAATTTAATTTAAACAATACTATTTATTTATGTGAAAGTCTCAACTTGGAGCAATATAATTAAATATTAAATTATTTTTTTGTTTTATTATTCATTAATTACTGTTAAGGTTTTCTGGTCTTTAAATGGGACTTACTAATATGGCAAAAACTGAAGCCAGGTCTTATTCTATTATGGCTTATTTACATAAATATGGTCTCATATGTATAATAATCCACATATTGATTTATATTTGTTAGAAAAACACCACCTTCTTCCTTTATTCTCCTTTAATCAAACACTTTTAAAAGGAAAAGGAAAATACAGACAAGAGGCAGCCTCAATCTCAAAAGCTTTCCACATATAAATATGTACATACATATATGTATTCCCTAACTCAGCAAAGCCTTGTGTTTAGCAAAGATGACTGTTAGAAGCCGGTTTGCCTTTGCCTCAAACTAAGCGGGGCTGTCAAGAGCTTATCGTCTAGAGTGAAAGAGAGCTGTGGATTCCAAATGTCGGTGATAGCAGAAATCGCACCGTATTAAATGGCAACTGATAACATGGGTCACAACAAACACAGACACAGACCCCCCCCCCACCATTTGAGAGAAAACGAATTTCAGGAGGAGGGAGAGCAAGGTCAACAGACAATTTCGTAAATTTACAACTTTTACGACACTTTTCACGCAACGCCAATTAAATGTGCGCGAAGCTTACGACCCCAAGGTCAAATGATTACAAACCCAAATTACAGCCAAGAGTTCACTTAATAAATAAATAAATATTAAGTGAGTGAGAAAAGGTAAATGTAGATAATTCACTTGAATATTTGCCAAGACAACCTAACGAAATAAATATTACAGATAATGAGTAAACTCAATTGCAAATAAAAAACTAGATATAATCTCGTTAAGTCTCCTATGCATGTAGTACTTACCATTACAATACTGTGCAGCCAGATCCGCGTCATCGTAACGACACCGCTTGGTGTACACCGGCTGGTCCATATCGCCGCCGCTGCCGCCTCCACAGTCGCCATGCGGATTCAGGCGCTTCTTGCAGCGCAGCACCTCCAGTGGCAGGACTTCCGGCGTCGGCTGCCCATCTGTGGCGCTGCTATTGTTGTCACTGCTGTTATTGTTGTTTGCATCGCTGATGAAGCCAACGGCACGCGGATTGAAGGGATCCAGGTGGGGGCGAAGACTGCCGGATTCGGCAGGTTCGCCGCCATGTGCCCAGCACTCGAAATTAGTCAAAACCATAGCAGCAGTGGAAATTTCCCAATGCACACAATACGTATCGAGAGAAAAAACGCGCGTCTCAACTGTACGAAAGCGTGCGGCTAACTGCAGGCTCAGTTAATTACCGCCGAATATACGCAGCAATTGGCAATGGCTGAAATAAATTTAATTAACACACGCAAACGGTGCGGCGAGCAATCGGCCAAATGACTGTGATGACGGCAACTGTTAAAAATAAACCAATAAGCAAGTTTTTACATTTTGCCGCGTGCGCCTTTTGATTCGCGTCTTCGTCGCTTGCTTTGTTTTCCCTTTCGCTTCAGTGTGACCGCAGGCGAAGTGTCGCAATATGCCGTTGAGGTCGAGGGAAATATACCAAAATATACTATTTTCGTTGTTGATTGGACAGCAGCGGTCAAGTTAATAGCAAGATTTGTAATACCCTTCAGTTTTAAGTGAGTTTTTCTTAATTTATTGAATTAAAATGTTTTAAGTTCCCGTCAAACCCAAATAAGATAATTCCTTTAAACGAATTTATTAAATTTTAAAATTACTCTGCTTAACTTAACAAAGTTGTTTTTCAAAAGAATAAAATAAATGAAAGACGAAAAACTGTTGTCATATCTAACCGTAAATTTAAAACATAAAAACTTCAATAAACGGATTCTGTTGAATACTTTAAAGTTATTTTCCGCGAACTAAACACAAACTAAATCACATGTTTTCTTTTTGTTTTTTTTTTTTTAGTAAAATATATATACATAACATAAAATATGAAAAATATTTGCCAAATTGTAATCGAATATTGATATTCGTGGTATATTTTGGTATATTCATAAATATAAAACGGTACTACTATTTATCATGTGATTTTGTGATTTGTCAAATATTTCTGATAACCGAATGGCAGGTCAAAGCAAAAACCGAAATTAAAAGAAATTATTACTTATTTCAATTAAGCCAAGGTTTTATTTAGCTGAAAAATGTCGAATAAGACAAAGAAAACTGGAGGCGGCAACGGAGGCAATGGAGGCGCCACAAAACAAACCCGTCAGCAGTCACAGGTAACATCCCGAATCGCCCCCATTTGCCGGCTGGCCTAATCCCTTGTTTATTTTTGTTACCAGGACTCGCAGGACTACAGCTCCTTCAAGACCGTGCTTTTCTACTGCATGCTCATCGTGTTCCTGCCCGTGCTGACTTTCTTTGTTCTCAAGGGCTTTGTTCTCGACCAATTCTTCAATATTTCCGAAGTCAAAGTGAACATAGCAGCCGCCGTGGGTGCCGTCGTATCGCTGCACATCGCCCTGGGACTGTATATCTACCGGGCATACTTCGGAGCATCCGGCTCCAAGGCTGTCAAGGCGGACTAATCCTCATCTACCGGACTGTTTGTTTTCCCATTTCCATTAATTATAAGTCGGAAAAGCACTCTTGTACATACATAGTACATATAATGCGGTTGTTTACATGTCAGCGAGGGAGGAGAAAGTCGTCGCGCCTGTGTAACCATTTGTAATCGTTTTCCATTGCATAAGTTTCGATAACATCGTGTGGAAAACGTGTGTTGTCTAGTGTTTTGTGTGCTTAGTTTATATTAAAAGAAAAAGAAAGAAATTGTATAAATGCGTGTGCTATTGAGGAATTACTCTCTAATGGAGGCGGTCAAGCGTTTACTGCCGCGGCCGCGGAAGAAGATCTACAACCTGGGCGCTTGCTTCGAGCTAGTGGATATCCCAAAGGTTAGAAGTGGGAGAGACGTATCAAATATTTATATTTTCTAGGAAGATTTATTTTTTGTATTGATTTGCTATTAAAATCTATAAATTTCTTAAACATATGTATGTTATTTTAGAATCATACATTTTTGTTTCAGATTAAGATTTATATTAAAATTTTAATAATTTTTGTTCACAATCTAATTAAATTCAAAGTATTCTTAACCCCCTTAAATAAATTTCCTTGCTCGCCACTGAACTTGTCTATCGTGCTGCCACCTGTTTATGCCAGGCGTTGCCACCTGTTCATTAATGTCCACAGCTGTTGCTGCTCTCAATTTGTTTTTCTGTTCTTATTGCTTGTGCCTCAAATACTTGACCCGCAAGAATTCGTGTGAAATGATAAATTACTAGCCGTGGCCAGAGATATCCCAACATCGCATGCTGCCGCAGTCCAGGGCGCTACCGTGCCGCAGGCGTACCTCCTTGGAATTCGGCGCACCTGCCTCTTAATTGATTTGAACCACCTGTTGTTGTTGGTTGAGGCGCAGCAGCACTCCCACTCATAAAACCACAAAATACTTACGCCACGTAGTCTTAGTCAGAATGCTGCAACGCTTGCCAACCAAAATGTGGACGCTCTGCCTTCAGGCGGCTTTGATGGCCACCTTGGCCCGGGGATCGGTCTCCCTGCGCGATAATCTGGTCGGGCGATCACAGGTGCTGCTTCCTTCATTAAGTTACAACCTACCAGCTGTCCACTAAGTGTCTCTTTTTCTTTCTTTTTTAAACAGACTTCCTACAATCCCAGCGAGCTGTCCGAATCCAAGTTCCTGGAATATAGCAACCTCTCAGATAAGCTGCACTTGCGGGAGGCACTCGGCAACATCATGATACCGCGGGTTGTGGGATCCGCAAACCACAGCATCGTGCGGCAGTATTTAGTTCAGAGTCTTAGGGATCTGAAGTGGGACGTGGAGGTGGATAGCTTCCATGACCATGCGCCTATTATGGGAAGATTACACTTCCATAACATTATTGCACGGTTAAATCCGAAGGCGGAACGATTTCTGGTGCTCGCCTGTCACTACGACAGCAAGTATATGCCAGGAGTTGAGTTCCTAGGAGCTACCGACTCGGCGGTGCCCTGTGCCATGCTTCTGAACCTGGCCTACGTGCTCCAGGACCAGCTGGACTCCCTCAAAGACAGCAAGCTCAGCCTGATGCTGTTGTTCTTCGATGGTGAGGAGGCCTTCGAGGAATGGGGACCCAAGGATTCTATTTATGGCGCCCGACACCTGGCCAAGCGGTGGCATCACGAAGGAAAACTGGACAACATAGATATGCTGGTCCTGTTGGATCTCTTAGGAGCACCCGATCCCGCTTTCTACAGCTTCTTTGAGAACACAGAGTCGTGGTATATGCGCCTGCAGTCTGTGGAGACGCGGCTGGCCAAGTTCGAGCTGCTAGAGCGGTATGCCAGCAGTGGGATAGCGCAACGTGATCCCACACGCTACTTCCAGTCCCAGGCCATGCGCTCCTCCTTCATCGAGGATGACCACATACCGTTCCTGCGTCGGAACGTGCCCGTTCTCCATCTTATTCCAGTGCCCTTTCCCAGTGTCTGGCATACGCCTGATGATAACGAGAGCGTGATTGATTATGCCGCAACGGACAACCTGGCGCTGATTATAAGGCTCTTCACTCTGGAGTATCTCTTGGGTGCCAAGTAAAGTCCCCTCCGTGAATCACAAAAATGTTGTATCTAATTTACGGCCTTATCAAAGATGACCTGTCCGTTGAGATATCGTTGATATCCGTTGTTGAATGTATACATACTTATGTACCCACCGGTTGGAGGAGCCCCTTGTGGACCCAATTAATTTTACAATTACTTAAGCAGAGCTGCAATACTTACGCATAATCCAAATATTTTTATACTTGTGTATTTATACTTAATAGAAAAACCAAAATTAAAAACAAAAGGCTTAGCTAATAACACGTCAACTGTATACATACATATATATATATTTTTTGTAATCTTTCGGTTGTAAATTACTTAGACTTATGCGCAGTACAACATATACAAATAGTAAATATACCTTAAAAACAATTTATTTGTTAAATTAAATGCACTGGTGGCAAAATTAAGTTTGTTTCTTTGATTTGTCATAATGATATTAAAATGTAAAGAATACAAAGAAATATGATACATGTTGAGGGGGTTAAAAGTCCTTACTTATACAAAAGTAAGAATGATAAAATGATAATACCGTGCTCGGGCATAGATTTTTAGGCTTGAAATTCAACCACAAAACAAGACAGAAGCACCGACAATGCTTAGGTTTTTTTGTTTTTGTACTCCTAAGTGCGCGGTTTTTCTTTGGAAAACTCCCAAAAATTCGTTCACTCGCAGCAATCGTTATCAATGGTATTCGAAAGATGATATAAATACTTCAAACATATTTTACACATCAGACACTTGTTATCTTAGGCTATGGCTATCCTGAAATTTAAATATTCTTTGTTTCTTTAATTTCTTCTTAAAACGTATGACAATAATTAGCTTAACCAGTGCTTTCTAAGCGTCTCGTTTTAAAAAAAAAAAGGAGCTCAAAATAGATATGGCAAATATTCGTACACTAAACTTAAGAACTAGCTAAAATCGTTAAGCCTTGATTCAAGTTGTTTTAGATTATCGAAGATGAATCATTCGCTTCTCGTCGGTGGACTGTCAGTAGATCCTTTCGTCAAAGCTGAACTCAAGTCGCAGCCAGCTTCAGCTTCTGCCTCTGCTTCAGTGGATGTCTGTTGCAGTTTAGGCATGGACTTTGCCAGTTCCTTGGGACCTTGGCCCTCAATCAGCTGTCCTGCATTCAGTTCTTTAGGCTTCTCCACAACCACGGAATTCAGCTCGGCACAGGATTTTGATTTGCTCTTCGCCTGCGATGGTGATGTGGTTGATGTTTTGCGGCCATCGGGAGCATCGCAGATCTCGCGTAGATCGGCGCGAGAGTCGCGACAGCAAACCTTTTCAATACATTCCGCCGCCTGGCATTGCATCAGGCATTCCAGCGAGGCGGAGGCATTTTTATTGGTGGACGGATAAAACTCTGGCTGAATAGTGACTGCTCCAATGCCCTGATCATGGAAGTAAGATCGCACCTGATCGATGATCTTGAGGTAGAGCTTGGGATTTTGGAACTGGATGTGAATAGTGGCCACGTAACTATGGGCGGCCAACTGCCAGATGTGAAGATCATGATAGCTAATAATCTCCGGAAATTTGCTCACAAGAGTCCGCTCGAAGTTCTCCATATCAATGGAGCCGGGAATGGTCTGCAATAGGATCAGACAGGATTCCTTCACTGCGGGAGATATGAAAAAATAGAGCGTTAATACCAATACATCTGAATTCCTTTTTGTTTGTACTTACTGTACGGATAACTGAGCGACACCAGCAAAACACAGGAGAAAATGGAGAGAACAGGATCAATAAACTTGGCTGTGTGCTCCTCATCCTCCGCCACATAGACAATGGCCGCACACACAATCACAAAGATTGTGCTGGAGACATCGCGAAGCATTTCCACGGCTCCCTGACGTTTGGTGGCAAAATAAACACTGCCCACCTCCGTTTCCAATTCCTCTCGCAACTGCCGATCGTTCCGAGACTTACTCAACTGCCTTTGCATCGGAGTGAGGGATACGTCCATATTGCTGGACATGGGACGCTCGAGCACTACATTGCCACCGGGAGTCAAGTGCAGGAAACTGCCCTGATGCAGTGTATATCCGCCAATCAGCAGATAAGTCAGTCCATTCAAAATCAAGCCAACGAAACCCAGCATCATCACGGGAATCGGTAGATGCATTGTATCCTGATGATCGATGTGGACCAGGGTTTGCAGGGCCTCCACCACCAGCGAAAAGGATAACGAAGCCAAGATAATGAATACTATCAGCATGGTCAGAATATCTATCCTGGCCCAGCCGAAGGTATTGCGCAGCTTCTGCTCTCGACACTCCCGCTTGGCCTTGGTCTGAGCCTCCGCTTCGGTTAGGTTGACAACTACACCGGCGGATCCATTACCAATGGCCTTGGTCTGAATGGGAGGTGGATCCTTTGCCTCCGGTTTCTGTTTACTATGCTGTAAGATCATGAAGAAAAATGAAATAAGTTAATGATAATACTAAAAATATTATTTTAAACCTTAATATTTCTTAGATACTAGGATCGTAATTACAAAATAACCATGTTTTCTTATAAAATAAACTAGTAAAAAAGAATGAAAAAGCCCTTCTTATTAATTTAAATTAATTAAATTAAACTTGACTCTATTAAATTGTACAACTAATTAATTGGAATTCAACTAAATAAAACTTTAAAAAAAGAAAATCTCTTTTGTTACAATTTTCAGTGTGTGTTTTTTGACAGAAAAATATCATGGAACATGGAAATAGAATGGAAAAGTTCATTCTCCATCGTCATGCTTTCTAAGCCAAATCATAACAATTGGCATTGGCCCATCACCACAATGGTTGGCAGCTATTTTAACGCTTCGCTGGTCCTCGTCCGTCTGTCGTACAATTATATAAGTTTGGAATCGGCCCACACTACTGTCCACACCTACAACGCCGTCGTCGAGTCTCTGGGAGCTTTCGATTTCTGGTGTTGAACACAGACGACGAACACAGTCCGACTTTTGGCCAAGTCTTGTTTGATTTTTGTCTTTTGCGAAACGTGCTTGGCACGCTTTCCCATGGCGGCAACGAATGATATTTGCATCCATTCAGTAATAAAATATTTAACTTTGACTGCTCCATAAATTCGTTGTCGTCCGACACTTTTTGCTTTGGGAAGTATTCACCTTGAATTTAAATCAGTGCGTAGATAAATTAATATTTAGTAATAGATATATCGTTTGGAACCAGCTGCCTTTTATTGATAAATATTAATAGTTTTTATTATTAAATAGATAATTTAACAAAAAAAAAAAAATTAATATACTTTAGAGTATATTTTAAAAGAATAATTTTGAATTTTGATTTTGTGTAATTGTGTAATTGTGTAATTTATACGTATTTTTCATCTGATCCTCAAGCTTAATCACAATATTAAGCTATCATGTTCCCTCGAAATCTTCTCAATCTCTGAAATATATTACCATTTTCGCTTTCTATCAGCCAAGTGCCTTATATGTGATACTGCCCCATTTCGGCCAGAGAAACTAAGCCAAAATAAAAATAAGCAGTGTGACTAAAGCCCGTCGTCGTCCGGTATCTCCGTGTAATCAACCTGATTTCATGTCACCTGCTGTGTGTAGACAGGGGCATTACACTCGGAATGGGCAATTACACAGTAATCTCTGCTGATAAGCAAAGAGGCACTCTGTCAAATCAGGCCTGATAAGTCTAAATAATAACTACAAGGAACCACTCCCGGTGAGAGATATACATATTTAAAAAATGCACTAAAGTCGCCCATAAATTATATCCCGAAATCCAAACGAAACCAGTTTTCCGCAAAATAAAAAAAAAATGTGTTTGGAATGCGTTTCGATACTGTTTGTTGTGCTTTGCTTTTCGGGCCACAATAAAAGTTCAATGCACCAGCATCAGTTTCGAATTTGCACGCGACATTTCCTGGCCAAAAAAATAACAATAATTAAAACTGGCGGGCAAACTGCACAAACAATATTATTATTTTTCAAAACAACGTTGAGGTTATTACTTTTTAATATCTTCTTGGTATTACTATTAAGCAGAATAGGTATTTAGATAACAGATAGATAGATAGAACCAAGAATAGGATTGTATGACAAAGGATACTCTGTAGAACTTATAACATGTATAGACTTCTACAGAGGTATATATAAACTATATTACCTTAGCGTAAAATCTTCTTATCTTGTTATCAAAATTAAAAAAACCCCGCTCCACTTACCTTAATTGTGATAATGCAGCCGCCGAGTGCTATAATATTACACAACATATGATGGGAGGCCATCAGCAGAGTGAGTCCGTGCGTCCAATGGCTGAGTAACAATTGGAGGATAAAATAGCAGATTGATAGCACCAGGACCACGTACAGGGGAACGGGCCTACACCGCTGCAGTATCTTCTTCACTGGCATTATGTATCTGCAAAGAAGAAGGGTAAGGAGAGTTAGGCATCGAAAATAAGTGACAATTAGTTGCTTAAATATTGGAAGCAGTATCATGCGGAAATGACGGACAGAGAGGTCACTTGTCAACGAACTGCCTAGAGGTGTTATCTATTTAAATGGGTTAATTTGTTGTTTATACAAATTTACAATGCGTCAGCAGGTTGTCAGTTTGATTAAAAGATGCGAGATGTGGTTTTAATTAAGAGATAAAGGGTGTAATCGGTAATTTAATCAAGAAGTTAGACGTCCTTAAATATTTAAAATAAAATAATGTATGGTAATCACTTTAAATGCTAAAAGAGCTGAGAATTTGAATCTTACGAATAAGTTTGTTTTAATAACGAAAGCCTTAGTTTGTCTTAATAAAAATAGTATTACCTTTCGAAACTACTACCTCTTTGATTAGAGGCTATTAATAGTATAACCCCTCAAATTTCTAAAATACCTCCAAACTATGTCAAGTTCAAGTGTCCGAGTTAATTGAACCGTACCGATTGGGAGCTACGCCGCAATGAACTGTGTTTAACCTGCCATATTTAGGGTTCAACCCATGCCAACCCCGTATGCAAATCCCCCATCATCATGATCATCATGTGGGCATGGGCCTGGGTCTGGCTCTGGGCTCCTCCTTCTGCCTGCCTGACGGTGGTGGGCTGCATGCAAATGAAGATGCTAAATGGGCTCGTTTTACCTGTGGCTACCAGCGAATCTTGTTGAATCGATCGCATCGCGATCGCCTGCGACATTGACGTAACTTTACGTGATCGTGAATATATGGCTACCGACTGCTTGTTGGCTTCTCCGATGGGTTGGTTTGTTTGCCACAATGTAACACTACAAGGTTGAACCCTATTCGATCGGTCATTTGTAATTTTAAAGTGCCCTCAAGTATCTTAATTAGCGAGGGGACACGTAGTGACAGTTTTTAATGTTTTTTTCGGATAATCCGAATGTTCAATCTGAAGTCAATTCAAGGATCAATTAGTTGAAGCTCTAGGAATGATCGCATCGAGGTTTTAGGGATAATTTCTGGTAATTAAATAAACCAAGTATATTCTTATTAAAGAAACCTTTTCGTTTTTAACTTAAATTACAGATTACAACTTGTTTAAAGACTCTGTATTACAGACTAATATGACCCACCTTATCCCTATCTTATAACACCGAATTCCTGATTTATAACTATCGTTGCTGCCAACATCTGGAATACTTAATAGGTACATTATACTACGCAAATTATTGCTACTGTTCGAAGGCAGAATTCTATTTATTTTTAAATGATGCAACCCTCCTACCCTGCACGATGTCGACTTTTGAATGAGCCCATTGCATTCTGAAATTGTCACACGTGCACTGGCAAATAATTGGAATCGATCAACTGATATAATCTATTGTTTTAAACTGTTGTTGGTGTAATTAGGGGCTAAATACAAAAGCGTTAAATGGCGCCCCGGGGGCACTAGATTGTGCAGTGCCATGGCAAACAATCAAACAGATTCCCATCGTTTTATTCCAGCAGAGACATCGTGGAAGTAAAAGCTATTAGCCAGATAATGCCAGACAGGTAGCAACAACAACCAATTTAGATACTGCCTCTCTGTGTAGGCCCAAGAGTTCAACAGATGTAGTATGTACATTGTAGTTGTATCTCCCAGTTGTTCCACTTGCCACAGCCACTAAATGTTAATTTCCTCAATTTGATTTCATTTTCATTCGGAATTGGAGGGGGCAGAGTGGAACAGAGGCTCGAACACGAGATAACAAAAGATAAGTCGAGAACGAGCACAGATACAGATACACGGGGGCTGTAGTTGCCAGGGGATAAGGCCGATAACAAAGTGATCCTCTAGATAAAGATAAAATATGGTGTGATATGGCAGGCATGTGGATGTCAAGCCTTGAACGAGGAGAAGCCTAATGAACACTTTTAAAAATTATGTTAAATTTGGGAATTTACCAACAAAAATCAAAAGCGAACAGCTCAACCTAAAAAATATATACAAAAATTAAAATATCTTATGGAAATTCATTATATCCACCCTCTCCGGCTCTTTTAGCACTTTCCAAATCCGCGACTTTGTGTATTTTACGACTACACCGAGAATGGCGTAAAATCCAGATCATAAATCTGGGCAAACAGTTGACAACTCGATTGTCAATTAGATCTTCACTTCATCAATTGAAAACCTCAACAAAAACTCTTCTTTTTTGCTCACAATAAAATTCGGGACCAATAACATTTCGTATTTGCTTTGATTTGTCACCAGGTGCCATCATTTTGTTTCTTACCTTTCGAGTTATTGTGTGCATACCAATTATATTTGGCAGAAAACAAAAATTGTACTTTGATTTTTGCGTAGATTTTGAAATTGAATTAAAAAATACTTCCTATGCGAGCGGGTCCCTGGCCCGTATTAAGCCTTTTTTGACCATTTCAAATGTGATGACAAGGTCGCCTATGCCTTTGGAATGCTTAATTCCCCAAGGGAACCGAAAACGCAAGGCGTTCGCTTTATTTTTAAATTCTATCAATATTGTTATTGTCTATCACTAGGTAGAGCCATAGACAAAGTGTGTGATGCCAATATTTTATTACTTTGTTGTCGCTGGCAATTAGCAATTGCCAGTGGGCCATATTTGAACACTTTTGAACGCGCCAAAACCAGACACCTGATAAGCAGACAGAGATAGCTCTCTGCTCGAACCCTATCGCTATCTCATTTTCCTGCGATTAAATGGAAATTGGACAGGTCTACCCTGATAACAGCCGTTTCAAAAAAAAACAATATCGAAAACAACCCGGCTTTAGGTGGGTTAAAATGCCATCGCTAGGCGGGGGGTTCGATGGGGAATGTTGATAAGAGCCCAAAATGTTGCTAGCGATAAATGTTTCCAGGTGGACAAACAGGGCCTTTTTCATTTTAGATCCCTTGAGATTTAAGGCTTTTATTTGAATTTTTCATATTATATTGAATTTAAATTATCATAGAAATAAATGAGCATAGAAAAACCTGCTGAGCATAGTTATCTCAGAAAATAATTGTGTGAAAAAACCAAACTGAATACAAACTGTGTAATTTGTTTGTAGAACTGCAATTATAAAAATCAAAATATGTAAATAAAAAAGGAATTAAATTTGTAAACTTACTGAAATTATAATAAATAATTATATAATCATCTGAGAATTTATGAGGATTTTTCAGTTATAATTAAACCT